>OX596068.1:8722736-8867009 GCA_951394065.1 Venusia cambrica | reverse complement strand
TAACCTAACCTAACCTAACCTAACCTAACCTAACCTAACCTAACCTAACCTAACCTAACCTAACCTAACCTAACCTAACCTAACCTAACCTAACCTAACCTAACCTAACCTAACCTAACCTAACCTAACCTAACCTAACCTAACCTAACCTAACCTAACCTAACCTAACCTAACCTAACCTAACCTAACCTAACCTAACCTAACCTAACCTAACCTAACCTAACCTAACCTAACCTAACCTAACCTAACCTAACCTAACCTAACCTAACCTAACCTAACCTAACCTAACCTAACCTAACCTAACCTAACCTAACCTAACCTAACCTAACCTAACCTAACCTAACCTAACCTAACCTAACCTAACCTAACCTAACCTAACCTAACCTAACCTAACCTAACCTAACCTAACCTAACCTAACCTAACCTAACCTAACCTAACCTAACCTAACCTAACCTAACCTAACCTAACCTAACCTAACCTAACCTAACCTAACCTAACCTAACCTAACCTAACCTAACCTAACCTAACCTAACCTAACCTAACCTAACCTAACCTAACCTAACCTAACCTAACCTAACCTAACCTAACCTAACCTAACCTAACCTAACCTAACCTAACCTAACCTAACCTAACCTAACCTAACCTAACCTAACCTAACCTAACCTAACCTAACCTAACCTAACCTAACCTAACCTAACCTAACCTAACCTAACCTAACCTAACCTAACCTAACCTAACCTAACCTAACCTAACCTAACCTAACCTAACCTAACCTAACCTAACCTAACCTAACCTAACCTAACCTAACCTAACCTAACCTAACCTAACCTAACCTAACCTAACCTAACCTAACCTAACCTAACCTAACCTAACCTAACCTAACCTAACCTAACCTAACCTAACCTAACCTAACCTAACCTAACCTAACCTAACCTAACCTAACCTAACCTAACCTAACCTAACCTAACCTAACCTAACCTAACCTAACCTAACCTAACCTAACCTAACCTAACCTAACCTAACCTAACCTAACCTAACCTAACCTAACCTAACCTAACCTAACCTAACCTAACCTAACCTAACCTAACCTAACCTAACCTAACCTAACCTAACCTAACCTAACCTAACCTAACCTAACCTAACCTAACCTAACCTAACCTAACCTAACCTAACCTAACCTAACCTAACCTAACCTAACCTAACCTAACCTAACCTAACCTAACCTAACCTAACCTAACCTAACCTAACCTAACCTAACCTAACCTAACCTAACCTAACCTAACCTAACCTAACCTAACCTAACCTAACCTAACCTAACCTAACCTAACCTAACCTAACCTAACCTAACCTATACCTAACCTAACCTAACCTAACCTAACCTAACCTAACCTAACCTAACCTAACCTAACCTAACCTAACCTAACCTAACCTAACCTAACCTAACCTAACCTAACCTAACCTAACCTAACCTAACCTAACCTAACCTAACCTAACCTAACCTAACCTAACCTAACCTAACCTAACCTAACCTAACCTAACCTAACCTAACCTAACCTAACCTAACCTAACCTAACCTAACCTAACCTAACCTAACCTAACCTAACCTAACCTAACCTAACCTAACCTAACCTAACCTAACCTAACCTAACCTAACCTAACCTAACCTAACCTAACCTAACCTAACCTAACCTAACCTAACCTAACCTAACCTAACCTAACCTAACCTAACCTAACCTAACCTAACCTAACCTAACCTAACCTAACCTAACCTAACCTAACCTAACCTAACCTAACCTAACCTAACCTAACCTAACCTAACCTAACCTAACCTAACCTAACCTAACCTAACCTAACCTAACCTAACCTAACCTAACCTAACCTAACCTAACCTAACCTAACCTAACCTAACCTAACCTAACCTAACCTAACCTAACCTAACCTAACCTAACCTAACCTAACCTAACCTAACCTAACCTAACCTAACCTAACCTAACCTAACCTAACCTAACCTAACCTAACCTAACCTAACCTAACCTAACCTAACCTAACCTAACCTAACCTAACCTAACCTAACCTAACCTAACCTAACCTAACCTAACCTAACCTAACCTAACCTAACCTAACCTAACCTAACCTAACCTAACCTAACCTAACCTAACCTAACCTAACCTAACCTAACCTAACCTAACCTAACCTAACCTAACCTAACCTAACCTAACCTAACCTAACCTAACCTAACCTAACCTAACCTAACCTAACCTAACCTAACCTAACCTAACCTAACCTAACCTAACCTAACCTAACCTAACCTAACCTAACCTAACCTAACCTAACCTAACCTAACCTAACCTAACCTAACCTAACCTAACCTAACCTAACCTAACCTAACCTAACCTAACCTAACCTAACCTAACCTAACCTAACCTAACCTAACCTAACCTAACCTAACCTAACCTAACCTAACCTAACCTAACCTAACCTAACCTAACCTAACCTAACCTAACCTAACCTAACCTAACCTAACCTAACCTAACCTAACCTAACCTAACCTAACCTAACCTAACCTAACCTAACCTAACCTAACCTAACCTAACCTAACCTAACCTAACCTAACCTAACCTAACCTAACCTAACCTAACCTAACCTAACCTAACCTAACCTAACCTAACCTAACCTAACCTAACCTAACCTAACCTAACCTAACCTAACCTAACCTAACCTAACCTAACCTAACCTAACCTAACCTAACCTAACCTAACCTAACCTAACCTAACCTAACCTAACCTAACCTAACCTAACCTAACCTAACCTAACCTAACCTAACCTAACCTAACCTAACCTAACCTAACCTAACCTAACCTAACCTAACCTAACCTAACCTAACCTAACCTAACCTAACCTAACCTAACCTAACCTAACCTAACCTAACCTAACCTAACCTAACCTAACCTAACCTAACCTAACCTAACCTAACCTAACCTAACCTAACCTAACCTAACCTAACCTAACCTAACCTAACCTAACCTAACCTAACCTAACCTAACCTAACCTAACCTAACCTAACCTAACCTAACCTAACCTAACCTAACCTAACCTAACCTAACCTAACCTAACCTAACCTAACCTAACCTAACCTAACCTAACCTAACCTAACCTAACCTAACCTAACCTAACCTAACCTAACCTAACCTAACCTAACCTAACCTAACCTAACCTAACCTAACCTAACCTAACCTAACCTAACCTAACCTAACCTAACCTAACCTAACCTAACCTAACCTAACCTAACCTAACCTAACCTAACCTAACCTAACCTAACCTAACCTAACCTAACCTAACCTAACCTAACCTAACCTAACCTAACCTAACCTAACCTAACCTAACCTAACCTAACCTAACCTAACCTAACCTAACCTAACCTAACCTAACCTAACCTAACCTAACCTAACCTAACCTAACCTAACCTAACCTAACCTAACCTAACCTAACCTAACCTAACCTAACCTAACCTAACCTAACCTAACCTAACCTAACCTAACCTAACCTAACCTAACCTAACCTAACCTAACCTAACCTAACCTAACCTAACCTAACCTAACCTAACCTAACCTAACCTAACCTAACCTAACCTAACCTAACCTAACCTAACCTAACCTAACCTAACCTAACCTAACCTAACCTAACCTAACCTAACCTAACCTAACCTAACCTAACCTAACCTAACCTAACCTAACCTAACCTAACCTAACCTAACCTAACCTAACCTAACCTAACCTAACCTAACCTAACCTAACCTAACCTAACCTAACCTAACCTAACCTAACCTAACCTAACCTAACCTAACCTAACCTAACCTAACCTAACCTAACCTAACCTAACCTAACCTAACCTAACCTAACCTAACCTAACCTAACCTAACCTAACCTAACCTAACCTAACCTAACCTAACCTAACCTAACCTAACCTAACCTAACCTAACCTAACCTAACCTAACCTAACCTAACCTAACCTAACCTAACCTAACCTAACCTAACCTAACCTAACCTAACCTAACCTAACCTAACCTAACCTAACCTAACCTAACCTAACCTAACCTAACCTAACCTAACCTAACCTAACCTAACCTAACCTAACCTAACCTAACCTAACCTAACCTAACCTAACCTAACCTAACCTAACCTAACCTAACCTAACCTAACCTAACCTAACCTAACCTAACCTAACCTAACCTAACCTAACCTAACCTAACCTAACCTAACCTAACCTAACCTAACCTAACCTAACCTAACCTAACCTAACCTAACCTAACCTAACCTAACCTAACCTAACCTAACCTAACCTAACCTAACCTAACCTAACCTAACCTAACCTAACCTAACCTAACCTAACCTAACCTAACCTAACCTAACCTAACCTAACCTAACCTAACCTAACCTAACCTAACCTAACCTAACCTAACCTAACCTAACCTAACCTAACCTAACCTAACCTAACCTAACCTAACCTAACCTAACCTAACCTAACCTAACCTAACCTAACCTAACCTAACCTAACCTAACCTAACCTAACCTAACCTAACCTAACCTAACCTAACCTAACCTAACCTAACCTAACCTAACCTAACCTAACCTAACCTAACCTAACCTAACCTAACCTAACCTAACCTAACCTAACCTAACCTAACCTAACCTAACCTAACCTAACCTAACCTAACCTAACCTAACCTAACCTAACCTAACCTAACCTAACCTAACCTAACCTAACCTAACCTAACCTAACCTAACCTAACCTAACCTAACCTAACCTAACCTAACCTAACCTAACCTAACCTAACCTAACCTAACCTAACCTAACCTAACCTAACCTAACCTAACCTAACCTAACCTAACCTAACCTAACCTAACCTAACCTAACCTAACCTAACCTAACCTAACCTAACCTAACCTAACCTAACCTAACCTAACCTAACCTAACCTAACCTAACCTAACCTAACCTAACCTAACCTAACCTAACCTAACCTAACCTAACCTAACCTAACCTAACCTAACCTAACCTAACCTAACCTAACCTAACCTAACCTAACCTAACCTAACCTAACCTAACCTAACCTAACCTAACCTAACCTAACCTAACCTAACCTAACCTAACCTAACCTAACCTAACCTAACCTAACCTAACCTAACCTAACCTAACCTAACCTAACCTAACCTAACCTAACCTAACCTAACCTAACCTAACCTAACCTAACCTAACCTAACCTAACCTAACCTAACCTAACCTAACCTAACCTAACCTAACCTAACCTAACCTAACCTAACCTAACCTAACCTAACCTAACCTAACCTAACCTAACCTAACCTAACCTAACCTAACCTAACCTAACCTAACCTAACCTAACCTAACCTAACCTAACCTAACCTAACCTAACCTAACCTAACCTAACCTAACCTAACCTAACCTAACCTAACCTAACCTAACCTAACCTAACCTAACCTAACCTAACCTAACCTAACCTAACCTAACCTAACCTAACCTAACCTAACCTAACCTAACCTAACCTAACCTAACCTAACCTAACCTAACCTAACCTAACCTAACCTAACCTAACCTAACCTAACCTAACCTAACCTAACCTAACCTAACCTAACCTAACCTAACCTAACCTAACCTAACCTAACCTAACCTAACCTAACCTAACCTAACCTAACCTAACCTAACCTAACCTAACCTAACCTAACCTAACCTAACCTAACCTAACCTAACCTAACCTAACCTAACCTAACCTAACCTAACCTAACCTAACCTAACCTAACCTAACCTAACCTAACCTAACCTAACCTAACCTAACCTAACCTAACCTAACCTAACCTAACCTAACCTAACCTAACCTAACCTAACCTAACCTAACCTAACCTAACCTAACCTAACCTAACCTAACCTAACCTAACCTAACCTAACCTAACCTAACCTAACCTAACCTAACCTAACCTAACCTAACCTAACCTAACCTAACCTAACCTAACCTAACCTAACCTAACCTAACCTAACCTAACCTAACCTAACCTAACCTAACCTAACCTAACCTAACCTAACCTAACCTAACCTAACCTAACCTAACCTAACCTAACCTAACCTAACCTAACCTAACCTAACCTAACCTAACCTAACCTAACCTAACCTAACCTAACCTAACCTAACCTAACCTAACCTAACCTAACCTAACCTAACCTAACCTAACCTAACCTAACCTAACCTAACCTAACCTAACCTAACCTAACCTAACCTAACCTAACCTAACCTAACCTAACCTAACCTAACCTAACCTAACCTAACCTAACCTAACCTAACCTAACCTAACCTAACCTAACCTAACCTAACCTAACCTAACCTAACCTAACCTAACCTAACCTAACCTAACCTAACCTAACCTAACCTAACCTAACCTAACCTAACCTAACCTAACCTAACCTAACCTAACCTAACCTAACCTAACCTAACCTAACCTAACCTAACCTAACCTAACCTAACCTAACCTAACCTAACCTAACCTAACCTAACCTAACCTAACCTAACCTAACCTAACCTAACCTAACCTAACCTAACCTAACCTAACCTAACCTAACCTAACCTAACCTAACCTAACCTAACCTAACCTAACCTAACCTAACCTAACCTAACCTAACCTAACCTAACCTAACCTAACCTAACCTAACCTAACCTAACCTAACCTAACCTAACCTAACCTAACCTAACCTAACCTAACCTAACCTAACCTAACCTAACCTAACCTAACCTAACCTAACCTAACCTAACCTAACCTAACCTAACCTAACCTAACCTAACCTAACCTAACCTAACCTAACCTAACCTAACCTAACCTAACCTAACCTAACCTAACCTAACCTAACCTAACCTAACCTAACCTAACCTAACCTAACCTAACCTAACCTAACCTAACCTAACCTAACCTAACCTAACCTAACCTAACCTAACCTAACCTAACCTAACCTAACCTAACCTAACCTAACCTAACCTAACCTAACCTAACCTAACCTAACCTAACCTAACCTAACCTAACCTAACCTAACCTAACCTAACCTAACCTAACCTAACCTAACCTAACCTAACCTAACCTAACCTAACCTAACCTAACCTAACCTAACCTAACCTAACCTAACCTAACCTAACCTAACCTAACCTAACCTAACCTAACCTAACCTAACCTAACCTAACCTAACCTAACCTAACCTAACCTAACCTAACCTAACCTAACCTAACCTAACCTAACCTAACCTAACCTAACCTAACCTAACCTAACCTAACCTAACCTAACCTAACCTAACCTAACCTAACCTAACCTAACCTAACCTAACCTAACCTAACCTAACCTAACCTAACCTAACCTAACCTAACCTAACCTAACCTAACCTAACCTAACCTAACCTAACCTAACCTAACCTAACCTAACCTAACCTAACCTAACCTAACCTAACCTAACCTAACCTAACCTAACCTAACCTAACCTAACCTAACCTAACCTAACCTAACCTAACCTAACCTAACCTAACCTAACCTAACCTAACCTAACCTAACCTAACCTAACCTAACCTAACCTAACCTAACCTAACCTAACCTAACCTAACCTAACCTAACCTAACCTAACCTAACCTAACCTAACCTAACCTAACCTAACCTAACCTAACCTAACCTAACCTAACCTAACCTAACCTAACCTAACCTAACCTAACCTAACCTAACCTAACCTAACCTAACCTAACCTAACCTAACCTAACCTAACCTAACCTAACCTAACCTAACCTAACCTAACCTAACCTAACCTAACCTAACCTAACCTAACCTAACCTAACCTAACCTAACCTAACCTAACCTAACCTAACCTAACCTAACCTAACCTAACCTAACCTAACCTAACCTAACCTAACCTAACCTAACCTAACCTAACCTAACCTAACCTAACCTAACCTAACCTAACCTAACCTAACCTAACCTAACCTAACCTAACCTAACCTAACCTAACCTAACCTAACCTAACCTAACCTAACCTAACCTAACCTAACCTAACCTAACCTAACCTAACCTAACCTAACCTAACCTAACCTAACCTAACCTAACCTAACCTAACCTAACCTAACCTAACCTAACCTAACCTAACCTAACCTAACCTAACCTAACCTAACCTAACCTAACCTAACCTAACCTAACCTAACCTAACCTAACCTAACCTAACCTAACCTAACCTAACCTAACCTAACCTAACCTAACCTAACCTAACCTAACCTAACCTAACCTAACCTAACCTAACCTAACCTAACCTAACCTAACCTAACCTAACCTAACCTAACCTAACCTAACCTAACCTAACCTAACCTAACCTAACCTAACCTAACCTAACCTAACCTAACCTAACCTAACCTAACCTAACCTAACCTAACCTAACCTAACCTAACCTAACCTAACCTAACCTAACCTAACCTAACCTAACCTAACCTAACCTAACCTAACCTAACCTAACCTAACCTAACCTAACCTAACCTAACCTAACCTAACCTAACCTAACCTAACCTAACCTAACCTAACCTAACCTAACCTAACCTAACCTAACCTAACCTAACCTAACCTAACCTAACCTAACCTAACCTAACCTAACCTAACCTAACCTAACCTAACCTAACCTAACCTAACCTAACCTAACCTAACCTAACCTAACCTAACCTAACCTAACCTAACCTAACCTAACCTAACCTAACCTAACCTAACCTAACCTAACCTAACCTAACCTAACCTAACCTAACCTAACCTAACCTAACCTAACCTAACCTAACCTAACCTAACCTAACCTAACCTAACCTAACCTAACCTAACCTAACCTAACCTAACCTAACCTAACCTAACCTAACCTAACCTAACCTAACCTAACCTAACCTAACCTAACCTAACCTAACCTAACCTAACCTAACCTAACCTAACCTAACCTAACCTAACCTAACCTAACCTAACCTAACCTAACCTAACCTAACCTAACCTAACCTAACCTAACCTAACCTAACCTAACCTAACCTAACCTAACCTAACCTAACCTAACCTAACCTAACCTAACCTAACCTAACCTAACCTAACCTAACCTAACCTAACCTAACCTAACCTAACCTAACCTAACCTAACCTAACCTAACCTAACCTAACCTAACCTAACCTAACCTAACCTAACCTAACCTAACCTAACCTAACCTAACCTAACCTAACCTAACCTAACCTAACCTAACCTAACCTAACCTAACCTAACCTAACCTAACCTAACCTAACCTAACCTAACCTAACCTAACCTAACCTAACCTAACCTAACCTAACCTAACCTAACCTAACCTAACCTAACCTAACCTAACCTAACCTAACCTAACCTAACCTAACCTAACCTAACCTAACCTAACCTAACCTAACCTAACCTAACCTAACCTAACCTAACCTAACCTAACCTAACCTAACCTAACCTAACCTAACCTAACCTAACCTAACCTAACCTAACCTAACCTAACCTAACCTAACCTAACCTAACCTAACCTAACCTAACCTAACCTAACCTAACCTAACCTAACCTAACCTAACCTAACCTAACCTAACCTAACCTAACCTAACCTAACCTAACCTAACCTAACCTAACCTAACCTAACCTAACCTAACCTAACCTAACCTAACCTAACCTAACCTAACCTAACCTAACCTAACCTAACCTAACCTAACCTAACCTAACCTAACCTAACCTAACCTAACCTAACCTAACCTAACCTAACCTAACCTAACCTAACCTAACCTAACCTAACCTAACCTAACCTAACCTAACCTAACCTAACCTAACCTAACCTAACCTAACCTAACCTAACCTAACCTAACCTAACCTAACCTAACCTAACCTAACCTAACCTAACCTAACCTAACCTAACCTAACCTAACCTAACCTAACCTAACCTAACCTAACCTAACCTAACCTAACCTAACCTAACCTAACCTAACCTAACCTAACCTAACCTAACCTAACCTAACCTAACCTAACCTAACCTAACCTAACCTAACCTAACCTAACCTAACCTAACCTAACCTAACCTAACCTAACCTAACCTAACCTAACCTAACCTAACCTAACCTAACCTAACCTAACCTAACCTAACCTAACCTAACCTAACCTAACCTAACCTAACCTTTTTTTTTTTTTTTTTTATTTTTTTTTTTTTTAATGCGGAGAATGCGTTTAAGCACCATAGCCTCGTTAGGGGACGAGGCCGTGTGTGGGACTCGACCTGTCCTAGTGACAGGTAATACCCACTAAACTCCGCAGTGACCCGCTTTCGCCGTGTGGTGGTGTCATGGGAAACTGGCCTTAGCCTTAACTTCCACAACACCACCGGCGATGGCCCCTTTGCAGGGGCCCTACTGGCCACCCAGTGTTACTGGGGGGCTGGCGGGAGCAGCTGGGGTCACCAAGCTGTTCCCGCCATTCGACGGGGATGGGGGCCTGTGTAAAGGAGGCTGGTTGAACGCCCCTGCGTTCCCAGCCCCCAAGCCCCCATCTGAGGGAGGAATATTACGGATGTAGGTCCGCCTATTCCTCCCTCTTCTCCGTCTTCGGAGCGTCGGAGCGAGGGGATCCGCTTCTCGCTCGCGCTCCGCGGCCTCCTTTTGTGAGACGACCTGCTCACAGAAGGAGGCGACCGCTTCCCAGGACCTTTCGCTTCCGATCATGGCTGCAACAACGCTCGGAAGCGAAAGGTCCTGGCCCACGACCGCAGTGAGGTCACGGCGTTGCTCCTCCCAGCCTGTACAGACTGAGAGAGTGTGCTGCGCCGTGTCCTCGGTCGCGCCACAATGGTGGCACGACGCGGTCTCCTCACGCCCGATTCGGCACAGGTATGAACCGAAGCAACCGTGCCCGGTTAATACCTGCGCCAGACGGTATGTGAGGAACCCGTGCGGTCGTTCTGCCCACAGGTCCGCCACCGGTCCGAACCTAACCTAACCTAACCTAACCTAACCTAACCTAACCTAACCTAACCTAACCTAACCTAACCTAACCTAACCTAACCTAACCTAACCTAACCTAACCTAACCTAACCTAACCTAACCTAACCTAACCTAACCTAACCTAACCTAACCTAACCTAACCTAACCTAACCTAACCTAACCTAACCTAACCTAACCTAACCTAACCTAACCTAACCTAACCTAACCTAACCTAACCTAACCTAACCTAACCTAACCTAACCTAACCTAACCTAACCTAACCTAACCTAACCTAACCTAACCTAACCTAACCTAACCTAACCTAACCTAACCTAACCTAACCTAACCTAACCTAACCTAACCTAACCTAACCTAACCTAACCTAACCTAACCTAACCTAACCTAACCTAACCTAACCTAACCTAACCTAACCTAACCTAACCTAACCTAACCTAACCTAACCTAACCTAACCTAACCTAACCTAACCTAACCTAACCTAACCTAACCTAACCTAACCTAACCTAACCTAACCTAACCTAACCTAACCTAACCTAACCTAACCTAACCTAACCTAACCTAACCTAACCTAACCTAACCTAACCTAACCTAACCTAACCTAACCTAACCTAACCTAACCTAACCTAACCTAACCTAACCTAACCTAACCTAACCTAACCTAACCTAACCTAACCTAACCTAACCTAACCTAACCTAACCTAACCTAACCTAACCTAACCTAACCTAACCTAACCTAACCTAACCTAACCTAACCTAACCTAACCTAACCTAACCTAACCTAACCTAACCTAACCTAACCTAACCTAACCTAACCTAACCTAACCTAACCTAACCTAACCTAACCTAACCTAACCTAACCTAACCTAACCTAACCTAACCTAACCTAACCTAACCTAACCTAACCTAACCTAACCTAACCTAACCTAACCTAACCTAACCTAACCTAACCTAACCTAACCTAACCTAACCTAACCTAACCTAACCTAACCTAACCTAACCTAACCTAACCTAACCTAACCTAACCTAACCTAACCTAACCTAACCTAACCTAACCTAACCTAACCTAACCTAACCTAACCTAACCTAACCTAACCTAACCTAACCTAACCTAACCTAACCTAACCTAACCTAACCTAACCTAACCTAACCTAACCTAACCTAACCTAACCTAACCTAACCTAACCTAACCTAACCTAACCTAACCTAACCTAACCTTTTTTTTTTTTTTTTTTTTTTTTTTTTTTTTTTTTTTTTTTTTTAATGCGGAGAATGCGTTTAAGCACCATAGCCTCGTTAGGGGACGAGGCCGTGTGTGGGACTCGACCTGTCCTAGCGACAGGTAATACCCACTAAACTCCGCAGTGACCCGCTTTCGCCGTGTGGTGGTGTCATGGGAAACTGGCCTTAGCCTTAACTACCACAACACCACCGGCGATGGCCCCTTTGCAGGGGCCCTACTGGCCACCCAGTGTTACTGGGGGGCTGGCGGGAACAGCTGGGGTCACCAAGCTGTTCCCGCCATTCGACGGGGATGGGGGCCTGTGCAAAGGAGGCTGGTTGAACGCCCCTGCGTTCCCAGCCCCCAAGCCCCCATCTGAGGTGAGGGAGGAATATTGCGGATGTAGGTCCGCCTATTCCTCCCTCTTCTCCGTCTTCGGAGCGTCGGAGCGAGGGGATCCGCTTCTCGCTCGCGCTCCGCGGCTTCCTTTTGTGAGACGACCTGCTCACAGAAGGAGGCGACCGCTTCCCAGGACCTTTCGCTTCCGATCATGGCTGCAACAACGCTCGGAAGCGAAAGGTCCTGGCCGACGACCGCAGTGAGGTCACGGCGTTGCTCCTCCCAGCCTGTACAGACTGAGAGAGTGTGCTGCGCCGTGTCCTCGGTCGCGCCACAGTGGTGGCACGACGCGGTCTCCTCACGCCCGATTCGGCACAGGTATGAACCGAAGCAACCGTGCCCGGTTAATACCTGCGCCAGACGGTATGTGAGGAACCCGTGCGGTCGTTCTGCCCACAGGTCCGCCACCGGTCCGATGGCGTCCAGCGTGTGGCGGCCGAACGGCGCGCGAGCCATATCCTCTTTCCAGTGGAGGATCATGGTCTCGCGCGCTTCGCGCCTGGCGGCATTACGCTCCTCAGGTAGGGCGGGGCGCTCCTCGAGCGCCCTTCTGTCCGCCGTCCAGTGGTAGACGGTGAACAGTACCCCAGCCTCCAAATCCCAGGGGGGGGTCCCTGCGAGAGAGCACGCCGCAGCGTGCCCTACGGTTCGATAGGCTCTCCCGATGCGCTGTGCAATGGCCCGTTGGGGCCTGCGCAGGAGGGCCGTGTTTTCCCCCCTGTGGAGGGAGTCCGCCCAGATGGGGGCACCGTATAGCGCCATGCTCTTCAGCACCCCCGCGTAAAGTCGCCGGCACTTTGCCCGCGGCCCTCCCAGGTTCGGCAGAAGCCGGCCAAAGGCGTTTGCCGCCTTGAGGAGGCGTGGCGCCTGTGCGCTGAAATGCGGGCCGAAGGCCCACTTCCCGTCCAGTGTGAGGCCCAGATACTTCATCTGGGACCTCACTTGGACCCTCATGCCGTCCACGATGATGTGTGGATCGGGGGGGGCGCGTTGTCGAGGCCCTGGGAAAAATAGGGCCTCCGTTTTCTCCAGCGCCACGGTGAGTCCGAGGCGCTGGATTCTGCCGGCAACTAGCGTGCCGCCGACAGATGCCAGCCGCGCCGCTATTTCGAATGTCCTCCCCCGAGCAGTGATCAGAGTGTCATCCGCATAGCAGATGACACTCATGCCCGAGAGGAGGACGCCCCGAAGGAGCCAGTCAAAACCGAGGTTCCACAGGAGTGGGCCAAGAACGGACCCCTGCGGAACCCCGGTTGCCACCATTTGCCGCCCTAGGCGCCGATTTTTATCGGTCCACAGGATCTCCCGACCGCGCAAGTAGTCGGCCAGGAGATCCTGCAGGTATGGAGGCACTCGGTGGAACCTGAGTGCCTCCAGGACAACGGAGTGGGGGAGGGAATTAAACGCGTTGGCTATATCGAACGATATAGCCAACACTCCCTCGCCCTGCTCCTTGGCCTCCGCCGTGAGGCTCTTTAGCCTCTGAAGGGCGTCTATCGTCGACCGGCCTGCCCGGAACCCGAACTGGGCGTCGGACAGATTTGGGGCGGTCGACGACAGTAGGTGCGCCTGGAGTCGGGAGGAAATGACTCTTTCAAAGAGTTTTCCTACCTCATCCAGGAGCACGATAGGGCGGTACCCACGGGGTGAGTCCGCCGGACGCCCTTCCTTACGAAGGAGGCACAAGAGCCCCTCCTTCCACGGTTTCGGGAACCTCCCTGCGACAAGGCACCGGGAGAAAAGGTCCCGAAGCCGGTCCCCCAGATGGCGAAGGCCGACGAGGAGAGCCCGCGCTGGCACACCGTCCGGTCCCGGGGCCGTCTTTTTGGCGCGGAGGCATAGTGCCGCCGTGCCAAGCTCCACCTCCGATACGGGCTCAACTCCCTCATCAGGGGAGCCCGTCTCCGCGGGGGGATTCATTCTGGGCGGGGTGAAGTGGGGGTTAGTGCCCGGGAACAGAACCCGGACCACCCCGCTCAGGAGATCCGGTTGAAGGGTCTCCGTGAGGGGGGGGCCGATGGCGCGCAGCTTGTTGCGCGCCATCTTGTACGGCCTCCCCCACGGGTCGTTGTCGAGACCCTTCAGCATTTCTTCTCGCGCGCTGTCTTTGGCCGCTCCAATGGCGGCCTTGAGCGCGCTCTGCGCCCCTCTGTACACCGCATACAACGCGTCTTCGGACACGAGGTCGCGGTGCCGACGACGGCGGCTGCGCGTGTGTGCGCGTTTTGCCGCGACGCACCCCGCCCGTAAGCTGGCGATCTCCTCAGACCACCAGTACACTGCGCGACGGGGGGGGGGCCGGCGGGACCGAGGCATGCTTGAGTTGCACACCTCGGTAAGGGCGTCTCGCATATGCGAGGCTGCGATATCCACATCAGGACTGGCAGGGGGACCTAGCCAGTCCTGGACCAGTGCGGCCTCGCTCGCCATCCCCCGATCAAATCGGGTCAGAGCCCATCGGGGGAATACCGCCAACCCCTGAGGGGCGCTTTGGGGGTGCCGGTTGGAGATCCCTATCCGAATGTACCGGTGGTCGGACAGGGTCTCTACCAGCTCGACCTGCCATGTGTCCACTGTGGCGGCTAGTGCAGGTGTGGCGAACGACAGGTCCACCACGGACCCTCCCTGCTGCCGCACACATGTGTGGACTGCCCCCCTGTTGAGGAGGGACAGGCCGGCCGACGTCGCCCACAAATCCACCGAGTGGCCGCGCATGTCGGTGGCCGGGTTGCCCCATGCCACCGACTTGGCGTTGAAGTCGCCGAGCAGCAGAACCTGTCTCGGCGACACCCGCTGTACCACCCCTGACAGGACGTCTAAAAAGGCGTCAAAATCTGCCAGGGGACGGTTGGGGGAGAAGTATATCCCAACAAGGGCGATCTCCCCCCACGCTGCGGCCACATATCCGTGTCCCCTCTCCAATACCGAGAGGGGGGTGGAATTTGTGCTCTGCCGTACAGGGACGATCGCGACCACGTCGTCCCTATCCCCGATCCAATTTTCGGGGATATGGTACGGCTCGGCGACAACCGCCGCGCCGGCACCCCACTCGGCCAGGGTCTGCAGGAGCAGATCCTGGGCCGCCCGGCAATGATTAAGGTTGCCCTGGACCACTACCCTATGGGACATTATGTTTCCATGGAAGTGGTCCCCTCAGGCGCCGGGCTAGCCTCGGCGGTCGGTTTTGCAGGCCGGGTCTGGGCCTGCACTTTGCCCTTCTTAGGGGGGGGATGACAGCTCTTCCCCCCCATCTTGTGGTTGGCGGGCTTTGCGCTCGCCGCACATACGCTGCAGTGCGGCGTGGCAGAGCAGGAGGCCGATTTATGGCCTTCCTGACCGCAGCGAAAGCACGTCTCGCCCCGCTCCACCTCGGAGGGGCAGCGCGCACGGGTGTGGCCGGTGCCGAGGCACTTATAGCAGCGCATCGGCCCGCTCTCTGCTGCCCGGACCACCGCCGAGCTCAGTCCCACCAGGAGTCGCCCTTTCGCAAGGGCGGCTCTCGCCGCCAGGACAGGGCATTCAATATTGATTGAGCCCATGCCTCCTTGCCGGCGAACTATCTTGCCGGCTCTTATCGACTCCGGCGCGCAGCCTCCGGCCAGCGCCACCGCAGTAACGACGACGTCAGTGGTGGACACTGAGTCGTCCAGGCCCGACACAATTAGGGACGCCGTCTTCGTTGGCCTGGAGACCACAGCGAAGCCGGCGACTGCCTCCCGCAGACGCCCCGCAAAGGCCTCCGCATTGGCCTCCTTACTTGCCCCTGGGAACTCGAATATGCGAGCCCCAGTCGCCGTTTGGCGGCAGGTGACCTTGGTGATGCCCATTTCCACGGGCTTCACCGATCTGGTGGCCTTCTCCAGCACCGACTCGTAGGTCTCCCCCTTTTTTGCGGCTTCGGGCGTGATCGTGACAACGACCGCCGCAGTTTTAGGGGGAGGGGGGAGTTTTGGGGAGGCCTTTTTGGGGGCTTTCCCGGTCTTCTTGGGCGCCGGTTTGGGCGCCTTGGGGGCTAAGGAGGGGGGGGCCTTCGCCCTCCTATCCCGGTTCCTCTTTGGCTTCTTCTTGGCCACCGTCGTCCAACCTTGGTTGGCGGCGGTGGTCGAGGGGAGCAAAGGATCCACATAAGTGGGCTCCGACGAAGGGCCGGGAACCGGCCTCGAGGCGGGGGTGGGGCGGTAGGAGGACGGCGACGCTCCTGGGGCCTTGGCTCCCTCGCTCGACTTGGCGGCAGCGGCTGGCGCAGGCATGGCCGACCCTGAGGCCTTTGCCGCTTTGGCAGCATATGTGGCCGTCGACTTGGGGGCAGATGGAGTTGCCCCCAAGGGCTTGGTGCCTTTGCCCTTGGGCTTGGGCACCTGTGGCACCGCAAATACTGCTACCTCCTCCGCGGCAGCAGCCTCCCTCTTTTTGTCCGCCGCGAGGGGTGGACGGACCTGCTTCTGCTTCACCGGCAGGAGCCGGTCCTCTAGGCCGGATATGATAGCCCGGGTGAAAACCCGCTCCTCCTGGGCTATCTGTCGGAGAGCGTCCATGATGTCCGCCGGGAGGGCGGAGGTCTCCATCCTCACCTCGGGTGCGGGTGCCGGGGCGGGAGCGGGGCGGACCGAATCCTCAGCCGCCTCTCTACGAAGACGCTCATTCTCTCGCTGCAGACGGTCGATAGTCGCCTGCAGCCGTCCTGTCTCGTCAGAGGTCGAGCGCCTCCCGAGTTCCTCCACTATCTCCTTAAGGGAGTGGGCACGACTTTTTAGGGCCTTTTGTAGAGTGCCCTTCAGGTTCGACGACTTGGCGGCGATTGTGGCGATCTCCGCCGTGTCCTCGATGGCCATGCGCTCCAGCTGAGCTACGGTTTTAACCGCATGGTCGGAGAGGGGCACGCCATATCCCACCCTGTTGCGGATGGCGCTGGCCTCGCGTTCGCGCGCCGCGAACCTCTCCTCTAGCTCTAGTTCGAGCGCCTCCTTCTTCTGGCGGTTCAACTCTTGCTGAGCCGCCGCCAGGCCGACGTGATGCCCCGTGGTGGGTTTGCATCCCCGTTTCGCCGCTCCTTTCCCTTTCGCGGAGGGGGTATCAGAGCCCGAACCAGAGCTCGCCTCTGTCCCCTTCCGTTTGAGGTATTTGGAGCGGCCGTGCTCCACCTCGGGTGTTTCCGCGTCGGAATCGCCCAGATCCTCAGGACGGAAAAACAAGCTTCCGCTATGCGGCGGCGCCGGAGCGCGCGCCCTCTCTTTGCCGGGGGTCACCGGCTCGGATTCAGAGTCGGATTGGCTCCGCGATCTGACCGACCGCGACACTGAAGTGTCGTCAACACGCGACCGAGTACGAGCCGCGAGGCGTAATGTGAGGCGGGAAGTTCGCCTCCTGTCTTCCAAGTCTGGATCCTCTGATCCACGGGATGGAGTCCGTCTGGATTCCGTGTCCGACATGGTAGCAGGCGATCGGAAGCAGATGAGAACAACGCTAGGGAGCAAAGGCTCGACCACGCTAATTGTTCTCAAACTGAAACTGACCACTTGGCAAACCTTAGCCCAAAAGGCAAGAGAAGTTCTTGCTTGTTCTTGCCACACTTTTTGCTCTTTTTCCCTCAACCTAACCTCAACCTAACCTAACCTAACCTAACCTAACCTAACCTAACCTAACCTAACCTAACCTAACCTAACCTAACCTAACCTAACCTAACCTAACCTAACCTAACCTAACCTAACCTAACCTAACCTAACCTAACCTAACCTAACCTAACCTAACCTAACCTAACCTAACCTAACCTAACCTAACCTAACCTAACCTAACCTAACCTAACCTAACCTAACCTAACCTAACCTAACCTAACCTAACCTAACCTAACCTAACCTAACCTAACCTAACCTAACCTAACCTAACCTAACCTAACCTAACCTAACCTAACCTAACCTAACCTAACCTAACCTAACCTAACCTAACCTAACCTAACCTAACCTAACCTAACCTAACCTAACCTAACCTAACCTAACCTAACCTAACCTAACCTAACCTAACCTAACCTAACCTAACCTAACCTAACCTAACCTAACCTAACCTAACCTAACCTAACCTAACCTAACCTAACCTAACCTAACCTAACCTAACCTAACCTAACCTAACCTAACCTAACCTAACCTAACCTAACCTAACCTAACCTAACCTAACCTAACCTAACCTAACCTAACCTAACCTAACCTAACCTAACCTAACCTAACCTAACCTAACCTAACCTAACCTAACCTAACCTAACCTAACCTAACCTAACCTAACCTAACCTAACCTAACCTAACCTAACCTAACCTAACCTAACCTAACCTAACCTAACCTAACCTAACCTAACCTAACCTAACCTAACCTAACCTAACCTAACCTAACCTAACCTAACCTAACCTAACCTAACCTAACCTAACCTAACCTAACCTAACCTAACCTAACCTAACCTAACCTAACCTAACCTAACCTAACCTAACCTAACCTAACCTAACCTAACCTAACCTAACCTAACCTAACCTAACCTAACCTAACCTAACCTAACCTAACCTAACCTAACCTAACCTAACCTAACCTAACCTAACCTAACCTAACCTAACCTAACCTAACCTAACCTAACCTAACCTAACCTAACCTAACCTAACCTAACCTAACCTAACCTAACCTAACCTAACCTAACCTAACCTAACCTAACCTAACCTAACCTAACCTAACCTAACCTAACCTAACCTAACCTAACCTAACCTAACCTAACCTAACCTAACCTAACCTAACCTAACCTAACCTAACCTAACCTAACCTAACCTAACCTAACCTAACCTAACCTAACCTAACCTAACCTAACCTAACCTAACCTAACCTAACCTAACCTAACCTAACCTAACCTAACCTAACCTAACCTAACCTAACCTAACCTAACCTAACCTAACCTAACCTAACCTAACCTAACCTAACCTAACCTAACCTAACCTAACCTAACCTAACCTAACCTAACCTAACCTAACCTAACCTAACCTAACCTAACCTAACCTAACCTAACCTAACCTAACCTAACCTAACCTAACCTAACCTAACCTAACCTAACCTAACCTAACCTAACCTAACCTAACCTAACCTAACCTAACCTAACCTAACCTAACCTAACCTAACCTAACCTAACCTAACCTAACCTAACCTAACCTAACCTAACCTAACCTAACCTAACCTAACCTAACCTAACCTAACCTAACCTAACCTAACCTAACCTAACCTAACCTAACCTAACCTAACCTAACCTAACCTAACCTAACCTAACCTAACCTAACCTAACCTAACCTAACCTAACCTAACCTAACCTAACCTAACCTAACCTAACCTAACCTAACCTAACCTAACCTAACCTAACCTAACCTAACCTAACCTAACCTAACCTAACCTAACCTAACCTAACCTAACCTAACCTAACCTAACCTAACCTAACCTAACCTAACCTAACCTAACCTAACCTAACCTAACCTAACCTAACCTAACCTAACCTAACCTAACCTAACCTAACCTAACCTAACCTAACCTAACCTAACCTAACCTAACCTAACCTAACCTAACCTAACCTAACCTAACCTAACCTAACCTAACCTAACCTAACCTAACCTAACCTAACCTAACCTAACCTAACCTAACCTAACCTAACCTAACCTAACCTAACCTAACCTAACCTAACCTAACCTAACCTAACCTAACCTAACCTAACCTAACCTAACCTAACCTAACCTAACCTAACCTAACCTAACCTAACCTAACCTAACCTAACCTAACCTAACCTAACCTAACCTAACCTAACCTAACCTAACCTAACCTAACCTAACCTAACCTAACCTAACCTAACCTAACCTAACCTAACCTAACCTAACCTAACCTAACCTAACCTAACCTAACCTAACCTAACCTAACCTAACCTAACCTAACCTAACCTAACCTAACCTAACCTAACCTAACCTAACCTAACCTAACCTAACCTAACCTAACCTAACCTAACCTAACCTAACCTAACCTAACCTAACCTAACCTAACCTAACCTAACCTAACCTAACCTAACCTAACCTAACCTAACCTAACCTAACCTAACCTAACCTAACCTAACCTAACCTAACCTAACCTAACCTAACCTAACCTAACCTAACCTAACCTAACCTAACCTAACCTAACCTAACCTAACCTAACCTAACCTAACCTAACCTAACCTAACCTAACCTAACCTAACCTAACCTAACCTAACCTAACCTAACCTAACCTAACCTAACCTAACCTAACCTAACCTAACCTAACCTAACCTAACCTAACCTAACCTAACCTAACCTAACCTAACCTAACCTAACCTAACCTAACCTAACCTAACCTAACCTAACCTAACCTAACCTAACCTAACCTAACCTAACCTAACCTAACCTAACCTAACCTAACCTAACCTAACCTAACCTAACCTAACCTAACCTAACCTAACCTAACCTAACCTAACCTAACCTAACCTAACCTAACCTAACCTAACCTAACCTAACCTAACCTAACCTAACCTAACCTAACCTAACCTAACCTAACCTAACCTAACCTAACCTAACCTAACCTAACCTAACCTAACCTAACCTAACCTAACCTAACCTAACCTAACCTAACCTAACCTAACCTAACCTAACCTAACCTAACCTAACCTAACCTAACCTAACCTAACCTAACCTAACCTAACCTAACCTAACCTAACCTAACCTAACCTAACCTAACCTAACCTAACCTAACCTAACCTAACCTAACCTAACCTAACCTAACCTAACCTAACCTAACCTAACCTAACCTAACCTAACCTAACCTAACCTAACCTAACCTAACCTAACCTAACCTAACCTAACCTAACCTAACCTAACCTAACCTAACCTAACCTAACCTAACCTAACCTAACCTAACCTAACCTAACCTAACCTAACCTAACCTAACCTAACCTAACCTAACCTAACCTAACCTAACCTAACCTAACCTAACCTAACCTAACCTAACCTAACCTAACCTAACCTAACCTAACCTAACCTAACCTAACCTAACCTAACCTAACCTAACCTAACCTAACCTAACCTAACCTAACCTAACCTAACCTAACCTAACCTAACCTAACCTAACCTAACCTAACCTAACCTAACCTAACCTAACCTAACCTAACCTAACCTAACCTAACCTAACCTAACCTAACCTAACCTAACCTAACCTAACCTAACCTAACCTAACCTAACCTAACCTAACCTAACCTAACCTAACCTAACCTAACCTAACCTAACCTAACCTAACCTAACCTAACCTAACCTAACCTAACCTAACCTAACCTAACCTAACCTAACCTAACCTAACCTAACCTAACCTAACCTAACCTAACCTAACCTAACCTAACCTAACCTAACCTAACCTAACCTAACCTAACCTAACCTAACCTAACCTAACCTAACCTAACCTAACCTAACCTAACCTAACCTAACCTAACCTAACCTAACCTAACCTAACCTAACCTAACCTAACCTAACCTAACCTAACCTAACCTAACCTAACCTAACCTAACCTAACCTAACCTAACCTAACCTAACCTAACCTAACCTAACCTAACCTAACCTAACCTAACCTAACCTAACCTAACCTAACCTAACCTAACCTAACCTAACCTAACCTAACCTAACCTAACCTAACCTAACCTAACCTAACCTAACCTAACCTAACCTAACCTAACCTAACCTAACCTAACCTAACCTAACCTAACCTAACCTAACCTAACCTAACCTAACCTAACCTAACCTAACCTAACCTAACCTAACCTAACCTAACCTAACCTAACCTAACCTAACCTAACCTAACCTAACCTAACCTAACCTAACCTAACCTAACCTAACCTAACCTAACCTAACCTAACCTAACCTAACCTAACCTAACCTAACCTAACCTAACCTAACCTAACCTAACCTAACCTAACCTAACCTAACCTAACCTAACCTAACCTAACCTAACCTAACCTAACCTAACCTAACCTAACCTAACCTAACCTAACCTAACCTAACCTAACCTAACCTAACCTAACCTAACCTAACCTAACCTAACCTAACCTAACCTAACCTAACCTAACCTAACCTAACCTAACCTAACCTAACCTAACCTAACCTAACCTAACCTAACCTAACCTAACCTAACCTAACCTAACCTAACCTAACCTAACCTAACCTAACCTAACCTAACCTAACCTAACCTAACCTAACCTAACCTAACCTAACCTAACCTAACCTAACCTAACCTAACCTAACCTAACCTAACCTAACCTAACCTAACCTAACCTAACCTAACCTAACCTAACCTAACCTAACCTAACCTAACCTAACCTAACCTAACCTAACCTAACCTAACCTAACCTAACCTAACCTAACCTAACCTAACCTAACCTAACCTAACCTAACCTAACCTAACCTAACCTAACCTAACCTAACCTAACCTAACCTAACCTAACCTAACCTAACCTAACCTAACCTAACCTAACCTAACCTAACCTAACCTAACCTAACCTAACCTAACCTAACCTAACCTAACCAACAGAACCAATCCAGCAGTACCTAGAAAACATCAAGAAGATAGCTCGAAAAGTAGGTGTAACAAGAATTATCATAGGAGGCGATGCAAACGCCAAAAGCACCTGGTGGGGCAGTAATAAGATAGACGATAGAGGGAAAGAACTGGCCGGAACCTTAGAAGAACTGGATTTGCAGGTACTTAACGAAGGAGACACCCCGACGTTCGCCACAGTGAGAGGAAACAGGACCTACTCTAGTCATGTAGACATCACAGCCTGCACAACGAACCTGCTAGGCATAGTCGAAGACTGGAGGGTAGACGAAGGCATGACGAGCTCCGACCACAACACAATTCTCTTTAACATTAGATTATTAAAAGCAAAAGGCATAGCGATAAACAGATCCACTAGAGTCTACAATACTAAAAAAGCTAATTGGCCCCAGTTTCATGAGAAACTGGGACAATTACAAGAAGAACACAACATAACTAAAAACGAAATAGATAAAGTAAATAGTAAAATAGAATTAGAAAATAAAATAGAACAGTACATAAACATAATAGTAGAAGCATGTAAAAATAGTATTCCAAAAATTAAAACAAATGAACAAATAAACTTACCGTGGTGGTCGGAAGAACTCGCTCTGCTGAAGAAGGAGGTCGCCCGGAGAAAACGAAGAGTCCACTGTGCTGCGCCGATCCGGAGGGAGATGGTCGTCGAAGAGTACCTGCAAATAAAACAAAATTATGAACAAAAGGTTAAAATGGCACAAGTCCAAAGCTGGAAGGAGTTTTGTGCAAAACAAGACAGGGAGAGTATGTGGGACAGCATATACCGAGTGATCAAAAGGACAACCAAGAGGCAGGAAGATCTGCCCCTGATCGAAAACGGCAAAATGCTAGACCCTAAAAAATCTGCGGAAATGCTGGCCAAAAAATTCTACCCCGAGGACAGAAAGGAGGATGATAACGAAGATCATCGGTCAATTAGAAAGGCGGCTGACCAAGTAAATGCCGGGAAGCATGCTGAAGTTCATGATCCCCCATTTACACTCAATGAAGTCAAAGCAGCAACAAATGGCTTTAACCCCAAGAAAGCTCCCGGATCCGATGGCTTTACAGCGGATATCTGTAAACACACAATTTTACAGGACCCGGGACTCTACCTATCACTGGCAAACAAATGCTTAGAGCAAGGACACTTCCCAACGATCTGGAAAGAGGCTACCGTTGTAGTACTCCGAAAACCGGGGAGGGAAAACTACACGGAGGCCAAATCGTATAGGCCGATAGGACTGTTGCCAGTGATGGGCAAAATCTTGGAAAAAATGGTCATCAATAGAATTAAATATCACATCCTCCCAAAATTAAACACCCGCCAGTACGGATTCATGCCCCAGAGGAGCACGGAAGACGCCCTCTATACCCTCGTACAGCACATACGCGGTAAGCTGGAACAAAAGAAACTCGTCACACTTGTATCGCTGGATATAGAGGGCGCCTTCGACAGCGCATGGTGGCCAGCAATCAGGATCCGACTGGCGGAGCTTAAATGTCCCATAAACATCAGAACACTAATAGATAGCTACCTTAGCGATAGGAGAGTGTCGGTCAGGTACGCGGGTGAAGAGGTAGTCAGACGAACGACTAAGGGCTGCGTCCAAGGGTCCATAGGAGGTCCAATCTTATGGAACATTCTTCTCGACCCGCTGCTAAACGACCTAGAACACCAGGGACACTACTGCCAAGCCTTCGCCGACGACATCGTCCTGGTATTTGCGGAGGAAACGGCACTAGAGGTAGAGCGGAAAGGCAATGCCGCTCTTGCGTATGTTCAGGAGTGGGGTGTCATGAACAAACTGAAATTCGCACCACACAAAACAAATGCGATGGTGATAACTAGAAAACTTAAACATGACACACCACGCCTGAGCATGAGCGGGACCGGCATCGCAATGTCGGAGGAGGTGAAAATCCTGGGGCTCACGATAGACAACAAGCTTACGTTTAATAAACACGTGACAAACGCCTGTAAAAAGGCCTTGAACATTTACAAGCAGTTGTCTAGAGCCGCCAGGATCAGTTGGGGCCTTCACCCGGAGGTAATCCGCACTATCTACATAGCAGTCGTTGAGCCAGTCGTCATGTATGCAGCAAGCGCTTGGGTACCGGCGGTAAGGAAGTTGGGCGTGAGGAAGCAACTTAATACTGTACAACGTGGCTTTGCACAGAAACTGTGCAAGGCGTATCGGACTGTCTCTCTAAACTCGGCACTAGTGTTGGCCGGAATCCTGCCTCTCGACCTCAGGATACAGGAGGCAGCCGCCCTGTATGAGGCAAAGAGAGGAGTCCCCCGACCGACACTAGGAGGAAGAGAGATAGAGAAAAAGTCTGCTTTCACTGCCCAACCACACCCTGCTGAACATATGAGCCTGGAATTCACAAGCCTGGAAGACCAAGAGCAGGTGAACATTCACAGCGATTACGCAGTCCGAATGTTCACGGACGGCAGCAAGATTGAGGGCAAGGTCGGAGCTGCATTATCCGTATGGAATAATGCAGTCGAGATCAAAACCCATAAATTGAAGCTGCCGTCCTACTGCACCGTCTACCAGGCCGAATTGTCGGCCATATGTAAAGCTACACGGGAAATCCTGAAGCGCCGAGAGACCACGTTTGGTGTATACAGTGACTCTAGATCGTCTCTAGAAACTGTGACAAATCAGACGTCTTTGCACCCACTCGCAGTGGAAACACGCCAAAACTTGAGGGAGTGCAAAGAACAAGGTAAAGCTGTGTCTTTATTTTGGATTAGAGCACACGCGGGTCTAGAAGGCAATGAGAGAGCAGACGAACTGGCAAAGGATGCAGCCCTTAAAAGTAAGACCATACCGGAATATGACCTTTGCCCGACATCCTACGTAAAAAAGGAACTTAGGCAAGAAACCCTTAGGGAATGGAACAACAGGTATAAGGCAGGTGAAACAGCGACCATAACCAAAACCTTCTTCCCCGACGCTATTGAAGCATACAGATTGGTTAGGAAAATCAAGCCAGCGGGTCTTTTAACTCAAGTGTTGACGGGTCATGGTGGATTCTCCGAATACTTGAATCGTTTCAAGTGTAAGGAGGATCCATCATGTATCTGCGAACCGTCCAAATCAGAAGACATCATGCATATACTGTATGAATGCCCAGTATTCGCTAAGGAGAGATTTGAGGCCGAGCAATACATAGATACTGTAATTTGTAAAGAAACCGCGCATGAATGTATCAGAAATAAGAACATTAGAAATAGATTTTTAGAATATTGTGTAAAAGTAGCAGATAAGGTAGTAATAAGGAATAAAGATGTGTAACCATTGCTATACATATATAATTGTATATATGGAAAATAGCAATATAATAACATAACAGTAGGAAATAGTGACTAAAAATAAGTTTGTCAACGATATTAGAAAAATGTAAAAACAAAATGACTACAAATCTTGTAAAAGACTACAAGAGTATACCTATGTAATAATGTTAATACCTAGTAATAATGTAGATTAAAGAAACATAGATGTATAATAATTGCTGAACATATATAAGTGTATATATGGAAAATACAGCAAAATAACAAAAACTTAAGTTAAAAATAGCGATATAGAACAAGGTTTGACAGTAGTATACTAAAGTAAATGTAAGGTAGATAGAAAGAAAAACAACATAATAGAGGATAACTTATGATAGATACTAAGAAAACTTAAAATTGTAATAAGCATGTAAACAGAAAGGAGAGATTATTAGCATAAGAAGCTCGAAATAAAATAAATACCCATGTACCCTTCCTTAATATAATAAGAAAAAATAAAGACTCAGATATTGTCTGAGGGAATTAGCTCGCGGGCCGGGCCACTGCGCCCGGACAGGAAAAAAAAAAAAAAAAAAAGGGGAAAAAAAAAAAAAAAACCTAACCTAACCTAACCTAACCTAACCTAACCTAACCTAACCTAACCTAACCTAACCTAACCTAACCTAACCTAACCTAACCTAACCTAACCTAACCTAACCTAACCTAACCTAACCTAACCTAACCTAACCTAACCTAACCTAACCTAACCTAACCTAACCTAACCTAACCTAACCTAACCTAACCTAACCTAACCTAACCTAACCTAACCTAACCTAACCTAACCTAACCTAACCTAACCTAACCTAACCTAACCTAACCTAACCTAACCTAACCTAACCTAACCTAACCTAACCTAACCTAACCTAACCTAACCTAACCTAACCTAACCTAACCTAACCTAACCTAACCTAACCTAACCTAACCTAACCTAACCTAACCTAACCTAACCTAACCTAACCTAACCTAACCTAACCTAACCTAACCTAACCTAACCTAACCTAACCTAACCTAACCTAACCTAACCTAACCTAACCTAACCTAACCTAACCTAACCTAACCTAACCTAACCTAACCTAACCTAACCTAACCTAACCTAACCTAACCTAACCTAACCTAACCTAACCTAACCTAACCTAACCTAACCTAACCTAACCTAACCTAACCTAACCTAACCTAACCTAACCTAACCTAACCTAACCTAACCTAACCTAACCTAACCTAACCTAACCTAACCTAACCTAACCTAACCTAACCTAACCTAACCTAACCTAACCTAACCTAACCTAACCTAACCTAACCTAACCTAACCTAACCTAACCTAACCTAACCTAACCTAACCTAACCTAACCTAACCTAACCTAACCTAACCTAACCTAACCTAACCTAACCTAACCTAACCTAACCTAACCTAACCTAACCTTTTTTTTTTTTTTTTTTTTTTTTTTTTTTTTTTAATGCGGAGAATGCGTTTAAGCACCATAGCCTCGTTAGGGGACGAGGCCGTGTGTGGGACTCGACCTGTCCTAGCGACAGGTAATACCCACTAAACTCCGCAGTGACCCGCTTTCGCCGTGTGGTGGTGTCATGGGAAACTGGCCTTAGCCTTAACTACCACAACACCACCGGCGATGGCCCCTTTGCAGGGGCCCTACTGGCCACCCAGTGTTACTGGGGGGCTGGCGGGAACAGCTGGGGTCACCAAGCTGTTCCCGCCATTCGACGGGGATGGGGGCCTGTGCAAAGGAGGCTGGTTGAACGCCCCTGCGTTCCCAGCCCCCAAGCCCCCATCTGAGGGAGGAATATTGCGGATGTAGGTCCGCCTATTCCTCCCTCTTCTCCGTCTTCGGAGCGTCGGAGCGAGGGGATCCGCTTCTCGCTCGCGCTCCGCGGCTTCCTTTTGTGAGACGACCTGCTCACAGAAGGAGGCGACCGCTTCCCAGGACCTTTCGCTTCCGATCATGGCTGCAACAACGCTCGGAAGCGAAAGGTCCTGGCCGACGACCGCAGTGAGGTCACGGCGTTGCTCCTCCCAGCCTGTACAGACTGAGAGAGTGTGCTGCGCCGTGTCCTCGGTCGCGCCACAGTGGTGGCACGACGCGGTCTCCTCACGCCCGATTCGGCACAGGTATGAACCGAAGCAACCGTGCCCGGTTAATACCTGCGCCAGACGGTATGTGAGGAACCCGTGCGGTCGTTCTGCCCACAGGTCCGCCACCGGTCCGATGGCGTCCAGCGTGTGGCGGCCGAACGGCGCGCGAGCCATATCCTCTTTCCAGTGGAGGATCATGGTCTCGCGCGCTTCGCGCCTGGCGGCATTACGCTCCTCAGGTAGGGCGGGGCGCTCCTCGAGCGCCCTTCTGTCCGCCGTCCAGTGGTAGACGGTGAACAGTACCCCAGCCTCCAAATCCCAGGGGGGGGTCCCTGCGAGAGAGCACGCCGCAGCGTGCCCTACGGTTCGATAGGCTCTCCCGATGCGCTGTGCAATGGCCCGTTGGGGCCTGCGCAGGAGGGCCGTGTTTTCCCCCCTGTGGAGGGAGTCCGCCCAGATGGGGGCACCGTATAGCGCCATGCTCTTCAGCACCCCCGCGTAAAGTCGCCGGCACTTTGCCCGCGGCCCTCCCAGGTTCGGCAGAAGCCGGCCAAAGGCGTTTGCCGCCTTGAGGAGGCGTGGCGCCTGTGCGCTGAAATGCGGGCCGAAGGCCCACTTCCCGTCCAGTGTGAGGCCCAGATACTTCATCTGGGACCTCACTTGGACCCTCATGCCGTCCACGATGATGTGTGGATCGGGGGGGGCGCGTTGTCGAGGCCCTGGGAAAAATAGGGCCTCCGTTTTCTCCAGCGCCACGGTGAGTCCGAGGCGCTGGATTCTGCCGGCAACTAGCGTGCCGCCGACAGATGCCAGCCGCGCCGCTATTTCGAATGTCCTCCCCCGAGCAGTGATCAGAGTGTCATCCGCATAGCAGATGACACTCATGCCCGAGAGGAGGACGCCCCGAAGGAGCCAGTCAAAACCGAGGTTCCACAGGAGTGGGCCAAGAACGGACCCCTGCGGAACCCCGGTTGCCACCATTTGCCGCCCTAGGCGCCGATTTTTATCGGTCCACAGGATCTCCCGACCGCGCAAGTAGTCGGCCAGGAGATCCTGCAGGTATGGAGGCACTCGGTGGAACCTGAGTGCCTCCAGGACAACGGAGTGGGGGAGGGAATTAAACGCGTTGGCTATATCGAACGATATAGCCAACACTCCCTCGCCCTGCTCCTTGGCTTCCGCCGTGAGGCTCTTTAGCCTCTGAAGGGCGTCTATCGTCGACCGGCCTGCCCGGAACCCGAACTGGGCGTCGGACAGATTTGGGGCGGTCGACGACAGTAGGTGCGCCTGGAGTCGGGAGGAAATGACTCTTTCAAAGAGTTTTCCTACCTCATCCAGGAGCACGATAGGGCGGTACCCACGGGGTGAGTCCGCCGGACGCCCTTCCTTACGAAGGAGGCACAAGAGCCCCTCCTTCCACGGTTTCGGGAACCTCCCTGCGACAAGGCACCGGGAGAAAAGGTCCCGAAGCCGGTCCCCCAGATGGCGAAGGGCGACGAGGAGAGCCCGCGCTGGCACACCGTCCGGTCCCGGGGCCGTCTTTTTGGCGCGGAGGCATAGTGCCGCCGTGCCAAGCTCCACCTCCGATACGGGCTCAACTCCCTCATCAGGGGAGCCCGTCTCCGCGGGGGGATTCATTCTGGGCGGGGTGAAGTGGGGGTTAGTGCCCGGGAACAGAACCCGGACCACCCCGCTCAGGAGATCCGGCTGAAGGGTCTCCGTGAGGGGGGGGCCGATGGCGCGCAGCTTGTTGCGCGCCATCTTGTACGGCCTCCCCCACGGGTCGTTGTCGAGACCCTTCAGCATTTCTTCTCGCGCGCTGTCTTTGGCCGCTCCAATGGCGGCCTTGAGCGCGCTCTGCGCCCCTCTGTACACCGCGTGCAACGCGTCTTCGGACACGAGGTCGCGGTGCCGACGACGGCGGCTGCGCGTGTGTGCGCGTTTTGCCGCGACGCACCCCGCCCGTAAGCTGGCGATCTCCTCAGACCACCAGTACACTGCGCGACGGGGGGGGGGCCGGCGGGACCGAGGCATGCTTGAGTTGCACACCTCGGTAAGGGCGTCTCGCATATGCGAGGCTGCGATATCCACATCAGGACTGGCAGGGGGACCTAGCCAGTCCTGGACCAGTGCGGCCTCGCTCGCCATCCCCCGATCAAATCGGGTCAGAGCCCATCGGGGGAATACCGCCAACCCCTGAGGGGCGCTTTGGGGGTGCCGGTTGGAGATCCCTATCCGAATGTACCGGTGGTCGGACAGGGTCTCTACCAGCTCGACCTGCCATGTGTCCACTGTGGCGGCTAGTGCAGGTGTGGCGAACGACAGGTCCACCACGGACCCTCCCTGCTGCCGCACACATGTGTGGACTGCCCCCCTGTTGAGGAGGGACAGGCCGGCCGACGTCGCCCACAAATCCACCGAGTGGCCGCGCATGTCGGTGGCCGGGTTGCCCCATGCCACCGACTTGGCGTTGAAGTCGCCGAGCAGCAGAACCTGTCTCGGCGACACCCGCTGTACCACCCCTGACAGGACGTCTAAAAAGGCGTCAAAATCTGCCAGGGGACGGTTGGGGGAGAAGTATATCCCAACAAGGGCGATCTCCCCCCACGCTGCGGCCACATATCCGTGTCCCCTCTCCAATACCGAGAGGGGGGTGGAATTTGTGCTCTGCCGCACAGGGACGATCGCGACCACGTCGTCCCTATCCCCGATCCAATTTTCGGGGATATGGTACGGCTCGGCGACAACCGCCGCGCCGGCACCCCACTCGGCCAGGGTCTGCAGGAGCAGATCCTGGGCCGCCCGGCAATGATTAAGGTTGCCCTGGACCACTACCCTATGGGACATTATGTTTCCATGGAAGTGGTCCCCTCAGGCGCCGGGCTAGCCTCGGCGGTCGGTTTTGCAGGCCGGGTCTGGGCCTGCACTTTGCCCTTCTTAGGGGGGGGATGACAGCTCTTCCCCCCCATCTTGTGGTTGGCGGGCTTTGCGCTCGCCGCACATACGCTGCAGTGCGGCGTGGCAGAGCAGGAGGCCGATTTATGGCCTTCCTGACCGCAGCGAAAGCACGTCTCGCCCCGCTCCACCTCGGAGGGGCAGCGCGCACGGGTGTGGCCGGTGCCGAGGCACTTATAGCAGCGCATCGGCCCGCTCTCTGCTGCCCGGACCACCGCCGAGCTCAGTCCCACCAGGAGTCGCCCTTTCGCAAGGGCGGCTCTCGCCGCCAGGACAGGGCATTCAATATTGATTGAGCCCATGCCTCCTTGCCGGCGAACTATCTTGCCGGCTCTTATCGACTCCGGCGCGCAGCCTCCGGCCAGCGCCGCCGCAGTAACGACGACGTCAGTGGTGGACACTGAGTCGTCCAGGCCCGACACAATTAACCTAACCTAACCTAACCTAACCTAACCTAACCTAACCTAACCTAACCTAACCTAACCTAACCTAACCTAACCTAACCTAACCTAACCTAACCTAACCTAACCTAACCTAACCTAACCTAACCTAACCTAACCTAACCTAACCTAACCTAACCTAACCTAACCTAACCTAACCTAACCTAACCTAACCTAACCTAACCTAACCTAACCTAACCTAACCTAACCTAACCTAACCTAACCTAACCTAACCTAACCTAACCTAACCTAACCTAACCTAACCTAACCTAACCTAACCTAACCTAACCTAACCTAACCTAACCTAACCTAACCTAACCTAACCTAACCTAACCTAACCTAACCTAACCTAACCTAACCTAACCTAACCTAACCTAACCTAACCTAACCTAACCTAACCTAACCTAACCTAACCTAACCTAACCTAACCTAACCTAACCTAACCTAACCTAACCTAACCTAACCTAACCTAACCTAACCTAACCTAACCTAACCTAACCTAACCTAACCTAACCTAACCTAACCTAACCTAACCTAACCTAACCTAACCTAACCTAACCTAACCTAACCTAACCTAACCTAACCTAACCTAACCTAACCTAACCTAACCTAACCTAACCTAACCTAACCTAACCTAACCTAACCTAACCTAACCTAACCTAACCTAACCTAACCTAACCTAACCTAACCTAACCTAACCTAACCTAACCTAACCTAACCTAACCTAACCTAACCTAACCTAACCTAACCTAACCTAACCTAACCTAACCTAACCTAACCTAACCTAACCTAACCTAACCTAACCTAACCTAACCTAACCTAACCTAACCTAACCTAACCTAACCTAACCTAACCTAACCTAACCTAACCTAACCTAACCTAACCTAACCTAACCTAACCTAACCTAACCTAACCTAACCTAACCTAACCTAACCTAACCTAACCTAACCTAACCTAACCTAACCTAACCTAACCTAACCTAACCTAACCTAACCTAACCTAACCTAACCTAACCTAACCTAACCTAACCTAACCTAACCTAACCTAACCTAACCTAACCTAACCTAACCTAACCTAACCTAACCTAACCTAACCTAACCTAACCTAACCTAACCTAACCTAACCTAACCTAACCTAACCTAACCTAACCTAACCTAACCTAACCTAACCTAACCTAACCTAACCTAACCTAACCTAACCTAACCTAACCTAACCTAACCTAACCTAACCTAACCTAACCTAACCTAACCTAACCTAACCTAACCTAACCTAACCTAACCTAACCTAACCTAACCTAACCTAACCTAACCTAACCTAACCTAACCTAACCTAACCTAACCTAACCTAACCTAACCTAACCTAACCTAACCTAACCTAACCTAACCTAACCTAACCTAACCTAACCTAACCTAACCTAACCTAACCTAACCTAACCTAACCTAACCTAACCTAACCTAACCTAACCTAACCTAACCTAACCTAACCTAACCTAACCTAACCTAACCTAACCTAACCTAACCTAACCTAACCTAACCTAACCTAACCTAACCTAACCTAACCTAACCTAACCTAACCTAACCTAACCTAACCTAACCTAACCTAACCTAACCTAACCTAACCTAACCTAACCTAACCTAACCTAACCTAACCTAACCTAACCTAACCTAACCTAACCTAACCTAACCTAACCTAACCTAACCTAACCTAACCTAACCTAACCTAACCTAACCTAACCTAACCTAACCTAACCTAACCTAACCTAACCTAACCTAACCTAACCTAACCTAACCTAACCTAACCTAACCTAACCTAACCTAACCTAACCTAACCTAACCTAACCTAACCTAACCTAACCTAACCTAACCTAACCTAACCTAACCTAACCTAACCTAACCTAACCTAACCTAACCTAACCTAACCTAACCTAACCTAACCTAACCTAACCTAACCTAACCTAACCTAACCTAACCTAACCTAACCTAACCTAACCTAACCTAACCTAACCTAACCTAACCTAACCTAACCTAACCTAACCTAACCTAACCGAGTCTGCCTCGATCCGCAGTCGAGAGCGCCACGATTTAAGGCCACTCCACGCTCGAAAAATTCGCGAAAAATAGAAAAATCACGAAAAAGTACCCTTGCGATATATCAAAATACGCGGGCGCACAAGACGCACACATTGGTGCTAAGCGCACAGTGCCCACACAAGTGAACGAAAAGTTATAAGCAAAAAAGTGATTCTCAAAAACAAAGAGTGAAATTTCTCGGGATCGGCAGCGACAACACATATATTTTTTGGTGCCCCCTAAAGGGCCCTCAGAAGACCTACAAGTTGACACCTTTTGCCGATTCTTCTCGCGAAGGATCGCTGAGATATCGGCAAAAAAACAAGTACCACGTGGCCACGAGGTCACCGATCCGGAGCCGCGCGCACAAATTTGACATCAGCATCGGCAGCGGGGCATCGAGAGGAATCAGGAGGCACCTTCAGATTTTCAAAAAGTTAAGTGGCTCCTTCAGGGCAAGGACTTTTGTTTTTTGTGCAGTTCGACAATTATTTTAAAAATCTTTATCTCAAAATCTGCAGCGATTACCTATAGTTTTTATTAGCCTAGTTTGTAGCTCTTTAGGCGTAGATTATTTAGTTAAAAATTTTAGTCAGGTTTGATCAAAAAATTTCTTAGATATTTAATTTACTGAATGTAGGTCAACTGCAATTTTCAAAAAAAGGCTTGTATCTCAGAAACTACTAGGAATTTCGAAATTTTAAGGTCAGTTTGAGTATCTAACTACGTTAGATACACAACAATTTTGTTAATCTATAGCTTCATATTACCCCCCCAAAAAATCACTACCCCCCCACCCCCTGAACTTAAAAAATTTGTAACTTGAGAACGGATGCTCCAAATTGGACGCGAATTTTAGTGTTAGTTTTAAGAAAATTAGCTTTAGGTTCATTGACTACAAAAAACTCTACATAGAGTCATAAAATTTTTTGCACATTGTACTTCGTGTCCTTCTGTACCAAAGCTCTTTTTGACGCGGCTTATTTGAACAGTCGGCAGTATATTGCCACTATAGACTCTAGGACGGACTCTAGGTAGAGTCGAATTGGCGGCCATATTGTTTCGCCATCTTGTAAAACTGTTAAGCTTCGTATCTCATGAACCAAAGCTCGTATCTTGACGGATTTTTTGCATATAGCATAACATCATTGCCTCTTGGCTAGCGTAGTAAGACCGACTCTAGGTAGAGCGGAAAAAACATTTTTTAGCAGTTTTGTCCCATTTTTCTTTGTGACTTAACCCGTACCAGCCTAGATTAGACTAGCGCAAGTATAGTATTCACCTAGGTAGAGTCCAGAACTCTACATAGAGCACTTAAATCTACATACCTATCGCCAAATATACACTTGCTCACGTCTACCAGCATAGCGCGCGTTGGTCGGAGCTGGATGCGGCATCTGAAACAAAAAGCAAAAACATTAGATTAAGTAATAAATATTAATAATACAAGGATAAATAAGATAAACAGTACACAATAATAGGATAGTTGACTTATATACATAAAAATATTATATAAAATCTAATTATACAACTTTTACAAACCTTTTACATTTAATTTACTAATTTTATATACTGACAACTACAACAATATTGGCGTTGGACGTTCCGCTGACGCAAGCAAACAAAATGTTTGGAATGCGCACACCCGTGAAAAAAGCTAGCAGCATTGATCTGGACACTGACTCCCAAAAATCTCCAGTTCAGAATGAGCAGGCAGGACCTTCCCAGAAGGGATCGGAGACACAATCATCGAACGTGAGGCGTAGTATAGGAGAGTGGGAGACAGGAAAGCCAGAGTCGCAACCAACTAAGACTCCGACTCCACCAAAAAGGACCGCCTCTATAGCACCTCCCAAACCAAAGCAAAAGACCTTGCTCTCACAAGATGGATCTCGCAGACTATCAGTGGAAGCTGCGGGGAGTCCTCCAAAAGTGGAAAAGAAGAAGTATGCGAGTAGAACGTCGGAAGCAAAGGCTTGGCTTGGTAAGGCGAAACAGCATCTGAGCGACTCAAGGAATCTTCGGACCATCATCAAAAATGAGGTCACTCAAGCCGTGGAACGGCTATACGAGTTGGTGAAGGAAGCGGAAGCTGAAAATGCCCGTAAAAAACCGCTAAATAAGGAGCTGGAGAAAGAGGTAGAGTTAGAAAAGGTCCAAGAAAAAGAAAGTGAACATGAGGATCTAAAGAAGAAAATCGAAGAACACAGCAAACTGTTAAGGGAAAATAATGATAGGATGGAAAATCTGAAAGAAGCTATGGAAAAACAGAAGCAGATTATGGAGAAGACCACGTACGCCAGTATAACAGCAGTTGGTCAAACTAGGAGGCAGCCCTGTGAACAGGCTGCACTGCACTCCGTAGTGGTTTCCTCCAAAAATGAAAATGAGACGGGGGAAGAAGTGCTGAATAGGATCAGAGAGGCAATGAATGCGAAAGAAGGAGGAATCAAAGTCGACAGGGTGAGAAAGGCAAAGGATAGGAAGGTTATTGTTGGCTGTAGGACTATGGAAGAAAGGCAGAAGGTAAAGGAAAGGCTAAAGAAAGTGGAATCGTACCTCAACGTTGAGGAGGTCAAAAACAAAAACCCTCTTCTGATCCTTAAGGACGTTCTGCAGTATAACAGAGACGAAGACGTCTTGAACGCCTTAAGGAACCAGAACGGAAGCATGTTTAAAGACCTCAACAAAGAGGACGACAGGTTGGAAATATGCTATAGAAAGCGAACAAGGAACCCGCACACATGCCACATAGTCATAAGAGTCTCCCCCAAAGTGTGGAACCGGATGTTGGATGCAGGAGACGTCCATATTGACCTGCAGAGAGTAAGAGTGGCAGATCAGTCACCGCTCGTGCAGTGCTCGTTGTGTTTGGGCTATGGGCACGGCAGAAGACACTGTAAAGCCACAGTCGAAAAGTGTAGCCACTGTGGAGGGCCACACTTGAAGGCCGAATGCCCGGATTGGATTGCCGGAGTAGCCCCGACTTGCTGCAATTGCAGACACGCTAGACTCGACACGGCAGAGCATAATGCCTTCTCCCAAGAGTGCCCAATAAGAAGGAAGTGGGATGCGCTGGCCCGAGCTACCATAGCCTATTGTTAAGGGCGACCCTAGCGATAGAGCGGCAACCACTAACATCCCAGCCAAAGAAAAACCGTACCTAGTAGTCCAAGCAAATCTCCAGAGGAAAGACCTAGCAACTAACGAGTTGTTTATAGAGGCATCTAAAAACAAAATGGCCTTTGCGCTGCTGCAGGAGCCATATGTGGGTGGAGCCAGGAGGATGAAGGACTACAGAGGATCGAGAGTCTTCCAGAACACCAGTCAAGGAGAAGGGACTGTAAAAGCAGCAGTAGTCGTCTTTGACCATGACATGGATGTTATACAGTGCCCGGAATTCACCACGAACAACATCGTTGTGGTGAAGATTCGGACTGGTGCATGGGAGATAACCGTAGTCTCCTTTTACTTCGAGCCAGACCAACCCATACAGCCATACCTGGAGCAGCTCAAGAAAGTAGAGGAAACACTTGGACCTAGGAGGCTCATCATGGGAGGAGACTCTAACGCCAAGAGTATTTGGTGGGGTAGCCAAAAGGTAGATTGCAGAGGAGAGGAGATGTCTGGAGCACTCGAGGAAATGAGCCTGCAGGTGCTCAACAACGGAGATACTCCCACATTTGACACCATCAGGGGAGGGAAAACTTATACCAGCTATGTCGACATAACGGCCTGCTCTGTGGACATGCTAGATCTGGTGGAGGACTGGAAGGTCAGAGACGATATGACAAGCTCGGACCACAACGGCATTACTTTTATAATTAACCTAAAAAAAGCAAAAGGAACAAGTATAAATAGAACAACCAGACTTTATAACACAAAAAAAGCTAATTGGAGCCAGTTTCATGAGAAACTGGCCCAATTAAAACTAGAAAATAACATAAACTCAACAGAAATAGATAAAATAGAAAATAATGTAGAATTAGAGCATATAGTAGAAAAATACATCAACACAATATCAAAAACATGCGTAGAAACCATACCTAAAAAGAAAACAAATGAAGTACTTACCTTGCCGTGGTGGTCCGAAGAACTTGCTCAGCAGAAGAAAGTAGTCACCACCATGAAGCGTAGAGTTAGATGCGCAGCACCGGTCCGTCGAGCGAAAGTCGTCAGCGAGTACCTGCAAGCAAAAGAAAGATATGAGAGTGAAGTCCAAAAAGCGAAAACAGAAAGCTGGAAAGGGTTTTGCGAAAAACAGGATAGGGAAGGAATGTGGGAAGGTATTTATCGAGTGATTGGAAGGACAACCAGAAGACAGGAGGACCTGCCTCTGATCAAGGAGGGAAAAGTTTTAAGCCCGAGAGAATCCGCGGAGATGCTCGCGGAAACTTTTTACCCGGAAGACAAAGTGGATAGTGATAATGGGGATCACCAGCGAGTCAGGAGAGAAGCCGACCAAGTAAATGGTTGGGAGCATGATGAAAGGCATGACCCACCATTTACCCCTGAAGAGGTTAAAATCGCGGTTGACAATTTTAACCCCAAAAAAGCTCCAGGTTCTGACGGTCTTACTGCGGATATTTGTAAGCACGTAATTGCGGCTGACCCAGGATTTTACCTATCACTGGCAAACAAATGCCTGGAACAAGGGCACTTTCCGAACATCTGGAAGGAGGCGACCGTGGTGGTACTTCGCAAACCTGGAAAGGATAGGTACACGGAAGCGAAGTCCTATAGGCCGATAGGGTTGTTGCCAGTGATGGGTAAAATAATGGAAAAAATGATAGTAAACAGGTTGAAATTCCACATTCTCCCAAACATGAGCACCCGCCAATACGGGTTCATGCCGCAAAGGAGCACAGAAGACGCCCTCTATGTTCTAACACAACACATACGTGACAAATTGAACGGTAAAAAACTCGTAACACTCGTTTCGTTGGACATAGAGGGTGCCTTTGACAGTGCATGGTGGCCCGCCATTAGGATCAGGTTGGCGGAGGAAAAGTGTCCTCTGAATATCAGGAGGCTTCTGGACAGTTACCTTAGACATAGGAGGGTGAGGGTTAGGTATGCGGGCGAAGAAGTTACGAGGCAAACAACCAAGGGCTGCGTCCAAGGGTCCATCGGAGGTCCAATCCTATGGAATTTGCTTTTAAATCCATTGTTGGTGGGATTGGAACGAAGGGGGGACTATTGCCAGGCCTTCGCCGACGACGTCATCTTGGTGTTTGACGGTGACACAGCGTTGGAAGTGGAGCGACAAGCGAATGCCGCTCTTGCCCATGTTCAGGAGTGGGGTGTCAGAAACAAATTGAAGTTCGCTCCTCACAAAACCAATGCAATGGTTATCACTAGGAAGATGAAGTACGACACACCACGCCTGACCATGGGCGGGATCGACATTTGCATGTCGGAAGAGATCAAGATCCTGGGGCTCACAATAGACCACAAGCTCACGTTCAATAGCCATGCAGCAAACGTTTGCAAGAAGGCATTGAACGTTTACAAACAGCTATCCAGAGCCGCCAGGGTCAGCTGGGGTCTAAACCGGGAGGTAATACGCAGCATATACACTGCCGCAGTGGAGCCTATAATCCTTTACGCGGCTAGTGTCTGGGCACCTGCAACACAAAAACTGGGCATGCAGAAACACCTTAACGCAGTCCAACGAGGTTTCGCCCAGAAGCTGTGTAAAGCCTACCGGACCGTCTCTCTTAACTCCGCACTGGTGTTGGCCGGAATCCTGCCTCTCGACCTCAGAATACAGGAGGCAGCCGCCCTGTATGAGGCAAAGAGAGGAGTCCCCCGGCTAGCACTGGGAGACAGGGAGTTGGAAAAGATGGCGATGTTTGCTGATTTTCCTCACCCGGCTGAACATATGTGCCTGGAATTCGTATGCCTGGAAGACCAAGAGCAGGTGGACATTCATAGCGGTCACGCAGTCAGAATGTTCACAGACGGCAGTAAAATTGAGGGCAAGGTCGGAGCCGCACTATCCGTATGGAACGGTCTAACCGAGACCAAGACCCATAAATTGAAACTGTCGTCCTACTGCACCGTCTACCAGGCTGAATTACTGGCCATATGCAAGGCCACGAGGGAAATTCTTAAGAGCAAAGAGACGACTTACGGAGTCTACAGTGACTCACGATCATCGCTGGAAGCAATAACCAACAATGCTTCCAAACATCCTCTTACCCTCGAAATCAGAGAAAACCTGCGGGCAATCAAAGACCAGTGTAAAAAGGTATTTTTATACTGGATAAAAGCTCATGCGGGTCTAGAGGGTAATGAGAGAGCCGACAAACTGGCAAAAGACGCAGCCCTTAAAACCAAAACCAAACCCGACTATGAACTATGTCCAGTCTCCTACGCAAAACGGCAAATCCGGCTAGGTACGCTTAAAATGTGGAATGATAGGTACACAAATAGTGAAACAGCGTCAACAACAAAAATGTTTTTCCCAGATGCCGTCGAAGCCTACAAAACTGTTAGACAGGTTGCGCCAACAGACGTTCTTACGCAAATAATGACGGGACACGGTGGGTTTTCCGAATACTTGGCACGTTTCAAGTGTAAGGATAACCCATCGTGTCTCTGTGAGCCCGGTAGGAACGAAACGGTCGCGCATATATTGTTTGAATGTCCAGTGTACGGTAAAATGAGATACGAAGTGGAACAGGAACTGGGAATTACCTTGATAACCCAGAACGCAAATCTGCTCATTACAGATAAAACAAATAGACATAAGTTCTTAGCATATTGCAAAATGATAGCAAATAAGGTGATAGCTAGAAATAAAAATTGATAAAAATGTTATGTATATATATATAGCTTAAATATGTATACTGTATCCTAAACTAATGTATATTGTAGTAATAAAATACTAAGTTAGATGATAAACATGTAGATTTTAAATATATGAAGAATATATATTTTAATATATATACTTCATTCATATGGGAAAATATGTAAGTAAATAGAATAGATTAAGATACTACTTTGTAAAATATAATGTTAAATAGTAAGTAAAACACCTAAACGTTAATGTAATGATCTAGAAATAAGTTGTAATTATTGATAAGAAAATTTGTAAGACAAGTAGATTGAAGTCCGAAAAAGTTGAAGAGTTTTCGGGCTGCAACTCTGCTCAGTCAGAAAAACGAAAAATTTGCCTCCCAGACTTGTAAAGCACCCTCCTCTTAAGCATAGTACTTAAGTAAAGAACAATAGATATAAGTAAAATCAAATAAAAAAAAAAAAGAGATAAAAACGACTCTGTCATGCCACGTCAGAGGTTCGCCGACGCCCGGATTATTGATGCCGGGAAAAAAAAAAAAAAAAAAAAAAAAAAAAAACCTAACCTAACCTAACCTAACCTAACCTAACCTAACCTAACCTAACCTAACCTAACCTAACCTAACCTAACCTAACCTAACCTAACCTAACCTAACCTAACCTAACCTAACCTAACCTAACCTAACCTAACCTAACCTAACCTAACCTAACCTAACCTAACCTAACCTAACCTAACCTAACCTAACCTAACCTAACCTAACCTAACCTAACCTAACCTAACCTAACCTAACCTAACCTAACCTAACCTAACCTAACCTAACCTTTTTTTTTTTTTTTTTTTTAAGTGGGAAAATGCCCTCGCATTTCCCTTCCACCATGGGGGTGGTGGAAGGGGGTATGTGGGACTCGAACCCACTAAAAACCCACTATGAGCAGTCGCCCGCCTTCGTGGGGCCGAGATGGGGTCGCGTTAGCATTCACCATCTGGCCCCGGCGGTTGGCCTGGAACCCGTGTCCAGGCCCCGGCCAAGGAGGGGTGGTCACTGCTCACCAGGACCACCCCTCAGACGAGTGGAGCCGTGCAAGCCGGCGGAGAGTCCCCCGACTCTCCACCAGGTGGCTCCACTACAGGGGAAGTCGAAGAAGGCGGGCAAACCGCCCCCTCCTACCCCCCCTTCGCCTCCGGCGGATCGGGTCAGAGCGGGCATCGTCCTCTCTGACCCTCTCCGCGGCCTCCTTCTGCGACATCACCTGTTCGCAGAAGGAGACCATCGCCTGCCACTCCCTGTCGCCGTCGAGCATGGCGTTGACCACGCTCGGCAGCGAGAGGTCCCCTCCCAGGGTGGCTGAAAGTGTGTGTCGCATGGGACCCCACGCGGCACACACCTCCAGCGTGTGGTGCGCCGTATCCTCCGGCGCACCACATTCGTGGCAGGCCGGGGTCGCCTCCCGTCTCGCGATCTGGTACAGGTACTTTCCGAAACATCCATGTCCGGAAAGCACCTGCACCAGTCGGAACGTAAGCGACCCGAATCGCCGCCGCACCCAGTCACGGAGGACCGGGCGAATGGCCTCCACCGTCCACTGACCAGGGACCGGTGGAGCCAGGTCCTCCGCCCACCGCCTCAACATGGCGGCCCGCGCCTGTCGCCGTAGGCCCTCCACCCGATCCCACTCCAGGTGCTCCCCGTCGGATCTCCTCGCCGCCACGAAGTGGTACACTTCGGCGAGGATCTCCGCTTGGAGAGCCCAGGGGGGATCGCCGGCCAGCACGCATGCTGCCGTCCAGGACACCGTCCGGTACCCGCGGATCACCCTCGTCGCAATGACCCGCTGCGGTTGTCGCAGCAGGGTCATGTTACTGCGACCGAGGGCATCCACCCAGACCGGTGCCCCGTAGGTGGCCATACTCCGGATTACTCCGGAGTATAGACGGCGACACGTGGCGCTCGGGCCGCCCACGTTGGGCAGCAGCCTCCCCAGTGCGGCGGCGGCTCCCAGGACTCTCGGGGCCAGCTGGGTAAAGTGGGCCCCGAAAGTCCACCGTCCGTCCAGGATGAGACCCAGATATTTCATCTGGGTCCCAACCCGGACCGGGACTCCGTCCAGGACCACTCTGGTCCCTGGCGGGGGTCCCCCCCGAGGCCCGTGGAACAACAGGGCCTCGGTCTTGGAGAGGGCCACTCCCAGCCCGAGGGAGCGGATGCGGTCGATCACGTGGGCCGTGCCCACCTCGGCCAACCGCACCGTCTCCCTCAGGTCCCTCCCCCTGACTACGACCAGGGTGTCGTCCGCGTAGCACGCAACCCGCATGTTTGCGGGCAGCGTGCCACGGAGGACCCAGTCGTAGCCGATGTTCCACAGGAGCGGTCCCAGCACCGACCCCTGCGGAACCCCGCGGACGACGCGACGGCGTCTCAGACCGTCGCGTCCCTCCACCAGGACTTCGCGGTCCTGGAGGTAGTCCGCCAACAGCCTCCGCAGATACAGGGGCACCCCGTGGTAACGGAGCGCCTCCTGTATCGTTCCGTGCGGCAGACTGTTGAAGGCGTTGGCAATGTCCAGCGAGACAGCCAACGCCTTATCCCCCTCCCGGACCGCCTCCTGCGTCCACCCCTTGAGCCAGAGCAAGGCGTCGATCGTTGACCGCCTCGCTCTGAACCCAAACTGGGCCTCCGACAACTGAGGCCCAGTGCCGCCTAGGTGCCGGACGACGCGGGAAGCCACCACTCTTTCCAGCAGCTTCCCCGCGTCGTCGAGCAGCACTATTGGCCTGTATGCGGAAGGCGAGTCTACGGCACGACCCTCCTTCCGCAACAGGCACAGCCGGCCGTCCTTCCACAGCTTCGGGAACCGTCCGGACGTGATGCACACGTCGAACAGCTCCCGAAGCCGATCGCCCATCTCCCTGAGGGCGATCCTCAGGACCCTCTTCGGGATCCCGTCCGGACCCGGCGCCGTCCGTTTGCCGCTCAGGCGGCTGACGGCCAACTCCATCTCCACCTCTGAGACAGGTGGGATGGAGTCCGGGTCCACCTCCTCGACCGGCGAGGAGGGCGCCGCCATCGCGGGCGGGGTGTGGTGGGGGTCGATGGCGGGGAAAAGCCCCTCCAACACCCCGCCCAGGATCTCCGGCTCCAGGGACTCCGCAACCGGGGGTGCCTGGCCCCGGAATTTCTTCCGGGCCGCTCTATACGGGCGCCCCCACGGATCCCTATCGAGGCCCTCCAGGGCCTCGCGCCAGGACCGCTCCTTGGCCCGACCGATGGCCAGCTGCAGCTCCCGCTTCGCCTCGCGGTAGGAGCTGTACAGCTGCGCCTCGGCTGTCAGCTCCTCGGCTGACAGCTCGCCATCGGTCCGCCCGTGGCGCCGCCTCCTACGATGAGCGTAGGAGCGGCGCGCCGCCGAGCAGGCGGCTCGGAGATCCGCTATCTCCGAGCTCCACCAATAGACCTCCCGGCGGCCCGGGAGGCGTCTGCACCTCGGCATGGCGGCGTCGCACACCGCGGTCACCGCCTCCCGGAAGCGGCTCGCTGCGACTTCCGCCTCCGGGTGTGTGGGCGCGGCGAACCACGACTGGACGATCGCCGCCTCGGACGCCACCTCGGCGTCGAGGCGAGAGATCGCCCAGCGCGGGAAGTCCGCTCGCGCCACTTGCCCCCCTTGGATGTCGGTGGTGGAGGAGATCTCGAACCATATGTATTTATGGTCCGAGAGAGTCTCCACCTCCGACATCACCCTCCACGACTGGACACGTGCCGCGACAGCGGGGGTGGCGAACGATACGTCCACCACGGACCCCCCTCGCTGTCGCACGCACGTGTGGGCCGACCCTCTATTCAAGAGGGTCAGTCCCGTGGCAACCCCCCACTCCCTGACAATCTCCCCACGAGAGTCGGTAGAGGGGTTGCCCCAGTCCCGGGCCTTGGCGTTCAGGTCCCCCATAAAGAGGACCTGACGTGGCACCTGCCTTCTAACCGCTGCGGCTAGGAGGTCCATAAAGACCTCCAGCTCTGCAGCGGTTCTGTTGGGGGAGAAGTATGCGCCCACTACCGCATACTCCCCCCACTTGGCCACCACGTACCCCGCACCTCTCTCTACTACCGAGAGGGGGGGACCGCCATGCGCCCTTCCCACGAGGGCCACGGAGTCGTCCAGGTCCCCAGCCCAGCAGGCATGCTGAGAGGGGACAAAGTACGGCTCCGCAGCGACCGCCAAGTCGACGTTCCACTGCGCCAGGGACTGCATAAGCAGATCTTGAGCCCTGGCGCAGTGGTTGAGGTTCGTCTGGAGGAGGTTGAGTTGGCCGACTTGATCCATGTTAGTCAGCCATCTCAACCTCCTCACAAGTCGCTTGGCTCGCTCCCGTCACGGGAGCGACCAGTGGAGTCACTGGGGTGGTCCGGACCCCAGCGGTTCTCCCCTTCGTCTTGGGGGGAACGCAACTTCGCGTCCCCATTGTGTGCCCGGCCGGCCTCCCCGACTCTGCACATATAGCGCAGTGGGGGTCGGCCCGCCCGCAGGTGGCCGCCTTGTGACCTGTGTTTCCACACCGGAAGCACAGGTCACCCCTGTCAGACGTCGAAGGGCACTGGGGGCGTGTATGCCCCAGCCCCATGCACTTGTAACAGCGCATGGGGCGATCCCCCAACGACACCAGCCGTGCCACGCTCCACCCGACCAAAAGCCTGCCCTCTTTCAGCAGCACCTTGGCTGCCGTGACAGGGCAGGACACAATGGTGGAGCCAGTGCCTCCGGGGCCGGTGCGCACCTCTCCAGCCCTCACGAGCCCGACGTCGCAGCGGCCCGCCTCGGCCACTGCAGCGGCCACCTTCTCCTTGGTGGCCGTGTCGTCCAGGCCGATGACGCGCAGGTCCGTCGTTTTGACGGGCCTGGTCACCACGGCCACCTCCGACAGGACCTCGCGGAGCTTCTCCGCGAGCCTGTCGGCTTTCTCCTCTGTTTGGGAGCCGGGAATCTCCAGCATCCTGGCTCCCGTGGCCGTCTGCCTGAATCGGACAAGATCAATTCCGATCTCGCGGAGTTTGATCCTGTCCTGGGCCAGCTGCAGGACGGCGCTGTAGGTGACCCCGGCCTCCTGGGCCGCGGGACGCAATGTCACCACGACCGCCGCGGAGTTAGGGGCCCTCGGTAGCGCCGCCATCGGCCTCGGCGCCGCCTTGACAGCGGCAGCAGCCGCAGGCGCAGAGCGGGCCGCAGCGGCGGCGGCAAAAGTCACCGGCGCTGAAGGGGGGGAGGATTTCTTCCCCCTTTTCCCGCGCTTCCTCGGCCCTGGGGCAGCCACTGGGGCAGCCACTGGAGCAGGCGCTGGGGCAGCCGCTGGGGCAGCCGCTGGAGCAGGCACTGGGGCCGCTGAGGGGACGGAGGATTTCCCCCTCCCCTTTCCTTTCCTCGTCACCGTCGCCCAGCTGTCACCAGCAGAGACAACTGCCGGCATGGGCCTGGGCGGCGGTGGTACGGCATCCGCTGCAGCCCTCTTTGCGTCCGCCCTCAGCGGCGGACGGACCACAGGCGCTGGCAAGAGGCGCTCCTCTATTCCCGCCATTCGGGCACTCAACATATCCCCGAATGTCAGGGAGAAGGAGCGCTTCAGCTCCTCCAGCATTTCCCCCATCCCTGGGGGAGCCTGCATCGCCACGGAGGCAGAGGCAGCAGCAGCGGCGGCAGCTGAAGTGGCGACGGCGGCCTCCGTCTTGGCCTCCGAGAACCCACGACGGAGCGCCTTCACCTCTGCCTTGCAGGCCTCCACCTCCAGGCGTAGACGGCCATTGTCGGCCCTCAGCATCTGCGTCTCCCTGGCCTCACTCCGCTCGGCAAGGGCGTCGACGACCTCTCGCAGGCACCTCGCCGAAGTTTTCAGGAGGCCAGCGAGCTCCCCCTTGAGGTTCGACGACCTCTTCACGACCCCCAAGATGTTGGAGAGGCTCTCTCCTGCCCGCGCCCTCAGCGATTGCGCGTCCAGCGCACTGGCGTCGCTATCCGCCAAGGAAGCGACTTCGTTGCCGCTGTCCGCCCTTGCCGCCTTTTCAGAGGCCCCCCTGTAGCATCGTTTGTTGAGGGTATCCGCCATCGCAGGGTGGAGAAACTCCTCCCTCGACGGACCCCCAACTTTGGCAGCTCTCCCCTTGCCGCCTCCTCTCTTCGACGTCGCGACCTTTGCAGCCGCCGCACCCTCGGTCTCCGTGTCGGAGTCTAGAAACCCCTGCGCGAAGAACGAGGAATACGGCCGCTTCCTGGCCGCCTCGTCTACTGACATGTCCGAGAAGTCGGACTCCGCCCCTTCCTCCGTGCCGGAGGGGCCCTGAAGAGGGCCTTTTTTGGGCGCAGCCGACGACTCGGTATCCGACCCCGATTTTACTCCCCTTAGAATAGGGGATTGGCCCTTAGAAGGGCCTTTTATAAAGCGCCCGTTCGCCTTGCGTAGTGGCTTCGCAGCCTGCGACGCATAATGCGGAGTCTGCGATGTCTCCACGCATGACGGACCGGCTTCAGCAGCTTCCCGACGACAGGGGGGGGGTGACCCTCCCCCGTTTACGACAGGCCGCTCGTCCATCCTGATATGGGAAGGCGGAACAACGCACAGGAGCCTAGCTCGACCGTGCTAATTATTCACGCCAACCCACAACAGTTGGCAACAACTAACAACCCACAACAGTTGGCAACAACGCGAGGGAGCCTAGCTCGACCCTGCTAATTGTCACCAAAAGTTCCGAGCGTCAAGGCAAAGTTAACGAGATTGGTACCTCAGAGCGAAAATTGTGGCAGGACCAAACAAAAATCCGAACGAGCAACCTAACCTAACCTAACCTAACCTAACCTAACCTAACCTAACCTAACCTAACCTAACCTAACCTAACCTAACCTAACCTAACCTAACCTAACCTAACCTAACCTAACCTAACCTAACCTAACCTAACCTAACCTAACCTAACCTAACCTAACCTAACCTAACCTAACCTAACCTAACCTAACCTAACCTAACCTAACCTAACCTAACCTAACCTAACCTAACCTAACCTAACCTAACCTAACCTAACCTAACCTAACCTAACCTAACCTAACCTAACCTAACCTAACCTAACCTAACCTAACCTAACCTAACCTAACCTAACCTAACCTAACCTAACCTAACCTAACCTAACCTAACCTAACCTAACCTAACCTAACCTAACCTAACCTAACCTAACCTAACCTAACCTAACCTAACCTAACCTAACCTAACCTAACCTAACCTAACCTAACCTAACCTAACCTAACCTAACCTAACCTAACCTAACCTAACCTAACCTAACCTAACCTAACCTAACCTAACCTAACCTAACCTAACCTAACCTAACCTAACCTAACCTAACCTAACCTAACCTAACCTAACCTAACCTAACCTAACCTAACCTAACCTAACCTAACCTAACCTAACCTAACCTAACCTAACCTAACCTAACCTAACCTAACCTAACCTAACCTAACCTAACCTAACCTAACCTAACCTAACCTAACCTAACCTAACCTAACCTAACCTAACCTAACCTAACCTAACCTAACCTAACCTAACCTAACCTAACCTAACCTAACCTAACCTAACCTAACCTAACCTAACCTAACCTAACCTAACCTAACCTAACCTAACCTAACCTAACCTAACCTAACCTAACCTAACCTAACCTAACCTAACCTAACCTAACCTAACCTAACCTAACCTAACCTAACCTAACCTAACCTAACCTAACCTAACCTAACCTAACCTAACCTAACCTAACCTAACCTAACCTAACCTAACCTAACCTAACCTAACCTAACCTAACCTAACCTAACCTAACCTAACCTAACCTAACCTAACCTAACCTAACCTAACCTAACCTAACCTAACCTAACCTAACCTAACCTAACCTAACCTAACCTAACCTAACCTAACCTAACCTAACCTAACCTAACCTAACCTAACCTAACCTAACCTAACCTAACCTAACCTAACCTAACCTAACCTAACCTAACCTAACCTAACCTAACCTAACCTAACCTAACCTAACCTAACCTAACCTAACCTAACCTAACCTAACCTAACCTAACCTAACCTTTTTTTTTTTTTTTTTTTTAATGCGGAGAATGCGTTTAAGCACCATAGCCTCGTTAGGGGACGAGGCCGTGTGTGGGACTCGACCTGTCCTAGCGACAGGTAATACCCACTAAACTCCGCAGTGACCCGCTTTCGCCGTGTGGTGGTGTCATGGGAAACTGGCCTTAGCCTTAACTTCCACAACACCACCGGCGATGGCCCCTTTGCAGGGGCCCTACTGGCCACCCAGTGTTACTGGGGGGCTGGCGGGAACAGCTGGGGTCACCAAGCTGTTCCCGCCATTCGACGGGGATGGGGGCCTGTGTAAAGGAGGCTGGTTGAACGCCCCTGCGTTTCCAGCCCCCAAGCCCCCATCTGAGGGAGGAATATTGCGGATGTAGGTCCGCCTATTCCTCCCTCTTCTCCGTCTTCGGAGCGTCGGAGCGAGGGGATCCGCTTCTCGCTCGCGCTCCGCGGCCTCCTTTTGTGAGACGACCTGCTCACAGAAGGAGGCGACCGCTTCCCAGGACCTTTCGCTTCCGATCATGGCTGCAACAACGCTCGGAAGCGAAAGGTCCTGGCCCACGACCGCAGTGAGGTCACGGCGTTGCTCCTCCCAGCCTGTACAGACTGAGAGAGTGTGCTGCGCCGTGTCCTCGGTCGCGCCACAATGGTGGCACGACGCGGTCTCCTCACGCCCGATTCGGCACAGGTATGAACCGAAGCAGCCGTGCCCGGTTAATACCTGCGCCAGACGGTATGTGAGGAACCCGTGCGGTCGTTCTGCCCACAGGTCCGCCACCGGTCCGATGGCGTCCAGCGTGTGACGGCCGAACGGCGCGCGAGCCATATCCTCCTTCCAGTGGAGGATCATGGTCTCGCGCGCCTCGCGCCTGGCGGCACTACGCTCCTCAGGTAGGGCGGGGCGCTCCTCGAGCGCCCTTCTGTCCGCCGTCCAGTGGTAGACGGCGAACAGCACCCCAGCCTCTAGATCCCAGGGGGGAGTCCCTGCGAGAGAGCATGCCGCAGCGTGCCCCACGGTTCGATAGGCCCTCCCGATGCGCTGTGCAATGGCCCGTTGGGGCCTGCGCAGGAGGGCCGTGTTTTCCCCCCTGTGGAGGGAGTCCGCCCAGATGGGGGCACCGTATAGCGCCATGCTCTTCAGCACCCCCGCGTAGAGTCGCCGGCACTTTGCCCGCGGCCCCCCTAGGTTCGGCAGAAGCCGACCAAAGGCGTTTGCCGCCTTGATGAGGCGGGGCGCCTGCCCTCTGAAGTGCGGGCCAAAATCCCACTTCCCGTCCAGTGTGAGGCCCAGATACTTCATCTGGGACCTCACTTGGACCCTCATGCCGTCCACGATGATGTGTGGATCGGGGGGGGCGCGTTGTCGAGGCCCTGGGAAAAATAGGGCCTCCGTTTTCTCCAGCGCGACGGTGAGTCCGAGGCGCTGTATTCTGCCGGCAACTAGCGTGCCGCCGACAGATGCCAGCCGCGCCGCTATTTCGAATGTCCTCCCCCGAGCAGTGATCAGAGTGTCATCCGCATAGCAGATGACACTCATGCCCGGGAGGAGGACGCCCCGAAGGAGCCAATCAAAACCGAGGTTCCACAGGAGTGGGCCGAGAACAGACCCCTGCGGAACCCCGGTTGCCACCATTTGTCGCCCTAGGCGCCGATTTTTATCGGTCCACAGGATCTCCCGACCGCGCAAGTAGTCGGCCAAAAGATCCTGCAGGTATGGAGGCACTCGGTGGAACCTGAGTGCCTCCAGGACAACGGAGTGGGGGAGGGAATTAAACGCGTTGGCTATATCGAACGATATAGCCAACACTCCCTCGCCCTGCTCCTTGGCCTCCGCCGTGAGGCTCTTAAGCCTCTGAAGGGCGTCTATCGTCGACCGGCCTGCCCGGAACCCGAACTGGGCGTCGGACAGATTTGGGGCGGTCGACGACAGTAGGTGCGCCTGGAGTCGGGAGGAAATGACTCTTTCAAAGAGTTTTCCTACCTCATCCAGGAGCACGATAGGGCGGTACCCACGGGGTGAGTCCGCCGGACGCCCTTCCTTCCGAAGGAGGCACAAGAGTCCCTCCTTCCACGGTTTCGGGAACCTCCCTGCGATAAGGCACCGGGAGAAAAGGTCCCGAAGCCTGTCCCCCAGATGGCGAAGGCCGACGAGGAGAGCCCGCGCTGGCACACCGTCCGGTCCCGGGGCCGTCTTTTTGGCGCGGAGGCATAATGCCGCCGTGCCAAGCTCCACCTCCGATACGGGCTCAACTCCCTCATCAGGGGAACCCGTCTCCGCGGGGGGATTCATTCTGGGCGGGGTGAAGTGGGGGTTAGTGCCCGGGAACAGAACCCGGACCACCCCGCTCAGGAGATCCGGCTGAAGGGTCTCCGTGAGGGGGGGGCCGATGGCGCGCAGTTTGTTGCGCGCCATCTTGTACGGCCTCCCCCACGGGTCGTTGTCGAGACCCTTCAGCATTTCCTCTCGCGCGCTGTCTTTGGCCGCTCCAATGGCGGCCTTGAGCGCGCTCTGCGCCCCTCTGTACACCGCGTACAACGCGTCCTCGGACACGAGGTCGCGGTGCCGGCGACGGCGGCTGCGCGTGTGTGCGCGTCTTGCCGCGACGCACCCCGCCCGTAAGCTGGCGATCTCCTCAGACCACCAGTACACTGCGCGACGGGGGGGGGGCCGGCGGGACCGAGGCATGCTTGAGTTGCACACCTCGGTAAGGGCGTCTCGCATATGCGAGGCTGCGACATCCACATCAGGACTGGCAGGGGGACCTAGCCAGTCCTGGACCAGTGCGGCCTCGCTCGCCATCCCCCGATCAAATCGGGTCAGAGCCCATCGGGGGAATACCGGTTGGAGATCCCTATCCGAATGTACCGGTGGTCGGACAGGGTCTCTACCAGCTCGACCTGCCATGTGTCCACTGTGGCGGCTAGTGCAGGTGTGGCGAACGACAGGTCCACCACGGACCCTCCCTGCTGCCGCACACATGTGTGGACTGCCCCCCTGTTGAGGAGGGACAGGCCGGCCGACGTCGCCCACAAATCCACCGAGTGGCCGCGCATGTCGGTGGCCGGGTTGCCCCATGCCACCGACTTGGCGTTGAAGTCACCGAGCAGCAGAACCTGTCTCGGCGACACCCGCTGTACCACCCCTGACAGGACGTCTAAGAAGGCGTCAAAATCTGCCAGGGGACGGTTGGGGGAGAAGTAGATCCCAACAAGGGCGATCTCCCCCCACGCTGCGGCCACATATCCGTGTCCCCTCTCCAATACCGAGAGGGGGGTGGAATTTGTGCTCTGCCGTACAGGGACGATCGCGACCGCGTCATCCCTATCCCCGATCCAATTTTCGGGGATATAGTACGGCTCGGCGACAACCGCCGCGCCGGCACCCCACTCGGCCAGGGTCTGCAGGAGCAGATCCTGGGCCGCCCGGCAATGATTAAGGTTGCCCTGGACCACTACCCTATGGGACATTATGTTTCCATGGAAGTGGTCCCCTCAGGCGCCAGGCTAGCCTCGGCGGTCGGTTTTGCAGGCCGGGTCTGGGCCTGCACTTTGCCCTTCTTAGGGGGGGGATGACAGCTCTTCCCCCCCATCTTGTGGTTGGCGGGCTTTGCGCTCGCCGCACATACGCTGCAGTGCGGCGTGGCAGAGCAGGAGGCCGATTTATGGCCTTCCTGACCGCAGCGAAAGCACGTCTCGCCCCGTTCCACCTCGGAGGGGCAGCGTGCACGGGTGTGGCCGGTGCCGAGGCATTTAAAACAGCGCATCGGCCCGCTCTCTACCGCCCGGACCACCGCCGAGCTCAGCCCCACAAGGAGTCGCCCTTTCGCAAGGGCGGCTCTCGCCGCCAAGACAGGGCATTCAATATTAATTGAGCCCATGCCTCCCTGCCGGCGGACTATCTTGCCGGCTCTTATCGACTCCGGCGCGCAGCCTCCGGCCAGCGCCACCGCAGAAACGACGACGTCAGTGGTGGACACTGAGTCGTCCAGGCCCGACACAATTAGAGACGCCGTCTTCGTTGGCCTGGAGACCACAGCGAAGCCGGCGACTGCCTCCCGCAGACGCCCTGCAAAGGCCTCCGCATTGGCCTCCTTACTTGCCCCTGGGAACTCGAATATGCGAGCCCCAGTCGCCGTTTGGCGGCAGGTGACCTTGGTGATGCCCATTTCTACGGGCTTCACCGATCTGGTGGCCTTCTCCAGCACCGACTCGTAGGTCTCCCCCTTTTTTGCGGCTTCGGGCGTGATCGTGACAACGACCGCCGCAGTTTTAGGGGGAGGGGGGAGTTTTGGGGAGGCCTTTTTGGGGGCTTTCCCGGCCTTCTTGGGCGCCGGTTTGGGCGCCTTGGGGGCTAAGGAGGGGGGGGCTTTCGCCCTCCTATCCCGGTTCCTCTTTGGCTTTTTCTTGGCCACCGTCGTCCAACCTTGGTTGGCGGCGGTGGTCGAGGGGAGCAAAGGATCCACATAAGTGGGCTCCGACGAAGGGCCGGGAACCGGCCTCGAGGCGGGGGTGGGGCGGTAGGAGGACGGCGACGCTCCTGGGGCCTTGGCTCCCTCGCTCGACTTGGCGGCAGCGGCTGGCGCAGGCATGGCCGACCCTGAGGCCTTTGCCGCTTTGGCAGCATATGTGGCCGTCGACTTGGGGGCAGATGGAGTTGCCCCCAAGGGCTTGGTGCCTTTGCCCTTGGGCTTGGGCACCTGTGGCACCGCAAATACTGCTGTCTCCTCCGCGGCAGCAGCCTCCCTCTTTTTGTCCGCCGCGAGGGGTGGACGGACCTGCTTCTGCTTCACCGGCAGGAGCCGGTCCTCTAGGCCGGATATGATAGCCCGGGTGAAAACCCGCTCCTCCTGGGCTATCTGTCGGAGAGCGTCCATGATGTCCGCCGGGAGGGCGGAGGTCTCCATCCTCACCTCGGGTGCGGGTGCCGGGGCGGGAGCGGGGCGGGCCGAATCCTCAGCCGCCTCTCTACGAAGACGCTCATTCTCTCGCTGCAGGCGGTCGATAGTCGCCTGCAGCCGTCCTGTCTCGTCAGAGGTCGAGCGCCTCCCGAGTTCCTCCACTATCTCCTTAAGGGAGTGGGCACGACTTTTAAGGGCCTTTTGTAGGGTGCCCTTCAGGTTCGACGACTTGGCGGCGATTGTGGCGATCTCCGCCGTGTCCTCGATGGCCATGAGCTCCAGCTGAGCTACGGTTTTAACCGCATGGTCAGAGAGGGGCACGCCATATCCCACCCTGTTGCGGATGGCGCTGGCTTCACGTTCGCGCGCCGCGAATCTCTCCTCTAGCTCTAGTTCGAGCGCCTCCTTCTTCTGGCGGTTCAACTCTTGCTGAGCTGCTGCCAGGCCGACGTGATGTCCCGTGGTGGGTTTACATCCCCGTTTCGCCGCCCCTTTCCCTTTCGCGGAGGGGGTATCAGAGCCCGAACCAGAGCTCACCTCCGTCCCTTTCCGTTTGAGATATTTGGAGCGGCCATCCTCCACCTCGGGTGTTTCCGCGTCGGACTCGCCCAAATCCTCTGGACGGAAGAACAAACTTCCGCTATGCGGCGGCGCCTGAGCGCGCGCCCTCTCTTTGCCGGGGGTCACCGGCTCGGATTCAGAGTCGGATTGGCTCCGCGATCTGACCGACAGCGACACTGAAGTGTCGTCAACACGCGACCGAGTACGAGCCGCGAGGCGTAATGTGTGACGGGAAGTTCGCCTCCTGTCTTCCAAGTCTGGATTCTCTGATCCACGGGATGGAGTCCGCCTGGATTCCGTGTCCGGCATGGTAGCAGGTGATCGGAAGCAGATGAGAACAACGCTAGGGAGCAAAGGCTCGACCACGCTAATTGTTCCCAAACTGAAACAGACCACTTGGCAAACCTTAGCCCAAAAGGCAAGAGAAGTTCTTTCTTGTTCTTGCCACAATTTTTGCTCTTTTTCCCTCAGAAACGCCTTTTTTTTAACCTCAACCTAACCTCAACCTAACCTAACCTAACCTAACCTAACCTAACCTAACCTAACCTAACCTAACCTAACCTAACCTAACCTAACCTAACCTAACCTAACCTAACCTAACCTAACCTAACCTAACCTAACCTAACCTAACCTAACCTAACCTAACCTAACCTAACCTAACCTAACCTAACCTAACCTAACCTAACCTAACCTAACCTAACCTAACCTAACCTAACCAGTCCGGCTCTCCCCGCACCCGAGAGCGGCCACAATTATAAGTCCTTCCGCGCTTAAAAATTCCCGAAAATTGGTAAAATTAAAGCTAGAAACCAGTGCAATACCTTTTCGGATTCGCGAAGTGAAGGCGCACACGCCTGTGAAATAAGTGTTGCAAAAAGTGAATTTTTGAAAGAGTTATTGGTGAAAAAGTGATATTTTCACAAGTTTGAAATTTTCGAACTCATTTATCTCAAGATCTACAGCGACGACCCATATATATTTTTAGGCCTCCTGAAAGGCCTTCTGGAGACCTACGCGTGGACACATCGCGTTGATTTTTCGCGCGCACAACAGCTGAGAAATTAGCAGAAAAACAAAAGCCACGTGGCCACGAGGTACCCGATCCAGAACAGCTGGAAAGGATCTGCTTCCTGAATCTCGTGAGGATTGCTGCGAAGACCCCGGAGGCACTTTCAGATCATCTTAAAGTTAAGTTTCGACAGAGTTATTGAATTAACAAATTTTTGTAATTTTCAAAATTTCATAACTTCTAAATTAAATCTTTTACACATAATTTTTAAAATCACATATTGTAAACACTCGGATATCCTATTAGTAACAATTTTTTTAGCATTTATTTGTCAGCTAGTTTTTGAGATAACAAATTTCGAAGTTTCTGAGCCCACACGTGCAACCCTTAACAAGGGTCTTAGGATAATTTATTTTATTGTTATAGTTAGAATAAAGTAGATAAACATTTTCTAGAATATTTTTAAATTTTTAGTACTGTTATTGGATTTTTTATACCAAATTTAGTAAATTTTTAACTGTTTTGTGGTTTAACTCACCCAGGGGGCATTATTTCTTAAAATTATTTACAAAATAGAACTCGTGATAAAATTATCTTTCATTTGAGCCCAAACTCGGGTTGGTTGGAGCAGAAACAGCGAAAAATAGACATTGGCGGCCATTTTTGTCGCCATCTTGAATTGTTTCAACTGCATATAACTCTGTTATTTTTAACCGGATTTGAACGGGATTTGCGGGGTTGGTGCTGTGACAGGTTTAACTTTTAAGTTCTCGACACGAAATCTCTATGTAGAGTCACACTTCCGATCTTAATTTTGACCACGGGAAGTGATTGATGGTGACGAGCTCTTTACGAGGACCCCAAACACCGAGTTACTGGGTTTGGAACTGACCAGTCAGCGGACTTTTAAAATTTACAGCGGCCATCTTGTCGGCCATCTTGAAATTCTTTAAGTGGTCATAACTTTATAAATTACCGTCCGATTTTCTTGTGGTTTTCTTTGTAGACTTGAGCATTGCCCTTTCTCTCAGATTCTGGACCAAATGACTCTATATAGAGTCATACTAATCTGACACCAGAGGGAGATAGGTGGTGCCAAGCCCATTACAGAGACCCCAAACACCGTATTTCTAGACGTGTTTTGACGGAGTTACGGTGGTTTTAGGAGTTGGCAGCCATTTTGTTCCGCCATCTTGTAAAATTGTAAAGCTTCGTATCTCGTGAACCAAAGGTCCTACCTCGACGAAATTTTTTGTGTATAGCGTGACATCGTAGCCTCTCGGCTACTGTATCAAGACCGACTCTAGGTAGAGCCGAAAAAACATTTTTGAAGCTTCTATTCTTCTTTGTTTTCCTTCAGTTGTTATCCGTAACAGCCTAGATTGCCAGCGCGCGTTGGTCAGCTGAAGTTGAAAGCGGCATCTGAAACAAAGAAGTAGAAACATCAGTTTAAATTAGGAATAATAATAATAATACAGATAAACAATATACAATACAATAGGATACTTGACTCACATATATTTATTTATATAATCAGAAGTAGAGACCGACTCTACGTACAGTAAAATAAAAGTAATTTAAAAATTGTATGCCAGTAAAAACCATTTACATTTTTACTGGCCTTAGCTCCTCCAACTGAAATTTTATTAATTTATAGTGACGTAATTGTGAATAATTTTGTTTAATTAGTGTTAATTCTTAAGTATACCGATAAAAATCACTGACAAAATGCCAGCGACCCGCACACCAATGAAAAAGACTATACACAAGGAAGTGGAGGAAGTCACCCGTGGCCAAAGTCCTCCAAAAGCCAGAGCAGGCGCCGAAGAACAGGGAAACACAACCTACGACCTGATAGAGTTAAGAGAAACACCTCTAGACGTTCGAAAGAGCATTGAACGACTCGAGCGGCTCGAGCTTGCAGGGGGAACATCGCCACCATCCTTGAATACCAGCGAAAAGACTCGATCCTCACCAAAACAGACCAGGCTGCAAACACCTACTGGACCTAAGGGGTTTACACTTACCTTCCAAGCCCGAAGCGTCGACCAAGAAGCGAAGAAAAGCTCCCCGCTTAAAGTATCCCCACAGATTCCGAAAGTCACAAAACCAGCTAAGGTTCAAACAAGGAGGGAACTAAAGCAGTCCACAGAGGTTGCGGAAAATCCCCCCATCCAGAAAGACCCTGTGGAATACCCTGGGTATAGGGCGTCAGAAGCTAGAGACTGCGCAGAAAAAATTGGAAAGCAGCTAGAAAAGGCTAAAAGCGTTAGCTTCATCATAAAAAAGGAGGTGGCCCGACTTACGGAAAGACTTGTTCTTTTAGTAACAGAAAAGAATTTAATAAAGAAGACCAACACTAGCAAGAAAAACCTGGACCAAATCGAAAATCAGACACAAACTGACGTGCAGGAGGTACCTGAAAGAGAAACCAAAGAAAAGGATTTGGATTGCTCCTCTGAGCGCTTTATTGAGCGCCTAGAGGAGCAAGCCAAACTTATTCGGGAAAACAACCAAAGAATGGAAAAGCTCAGGGAATCTCTAGAGAGGCAACAGGAAGCCATAGAAAAGATTTCTTACGCAAATATAGTAGCCGGTCCACCCAAGAGAAAACCCAGCGACTCTACCACACTGCACTCAGTTGTAGTCACCTCAAAAGATGAAGGAGACACAGGAGAGGAAGTCCTCAATAGAATTAGAGAAGCCGTGAATGCAAAAGATGGTGGCATAAGAGTAGACAGAGTCAGAAAGGCAAAGGACAGAAAGATAATAGTAGGATGTCGCACAGAGCAAGAAAGAGACAAGATAAAAGAGAGACTCCAAACCGCAGGAAAACACTTAAATGTCGAGGAGATAAAAAACAAGGACCCTCTCCTGATCCTCAAAGATGTCCTGCAATATAACACCGACGAAGACATCCTAAATGCGCTGAGACGTCAAAACGAGAAGGTATTCAAAGACCTTGGGGAGCAAGACAGGATGGAGGTGCGCTACAGGAGAAAGACGAGAAGCCCGTACCTAAACCACATCGTGATAAAGGTATCCCCTAAATTATGGAACCGGATGCTAGACATAGGGGAGGTGCACATCGACCTCCAAAGAGTAAAAGTAGCGGACCAATCGCCGTTGGTGCAATGCTCCCGATGTCTGGCATTCGGTCACGGCAGGCGCTTCTGCAAAGAAGCAGTAGATAAATGCAGCCATTGCGGAGGACCGCACCTAAGAGCTAACTGCACGGACTGGCTCGCAGACTTACCACCCTCCTGTTGCAACTGCTCACAGGCCAAAATAGATAGGAGAGAACACAACGCATTTAGCCACGAATGTCCGATCAGGAGAAAGTGGGACACTTTGGCTCGGGCGACAGTGGCGTATTGCTAAAGTGGTCACGGGGAGCCAAACGCCTAATAAATTTCCAGCAAAGACGTATCGGATAGTCCAGGCAAATCTCCAGCGCAGGCAATTGGCCACGCAGGAGCTGATGCTAGAAGCTACGAAGCAAAAAATAGCGCTCGCGTTGCTGCAGGAACCTTACGTCGGGGCGGGGGGTAGAATGAGACAGAGCCAAGGAACGAGAATATTCCAGTATGCGGGACAGGATGACGAAAAGGTCAAAGCGGCCATTGTCGTCTTCGACAATGACCTTGACGTCACCCTGCTCCCGCAATGGACAACTCGCAACATAGTAGTAGCTAAAGTAAAAACAAGCGCTTGGGAGATAGTAGCCGTCTCATTCTACTTCGAGCCCGAAGGATCCAGCACACCATTCCAGCCATATCTAGACCAACTAGAAACTATTTTGCAAGAAACCAGAGCTAAGAAAATCATCTATGGTGGAGATTCCAACGCACATAACACCTGGTGGGGGTCCGAGAAAGTTGACCAGAGGGGAGTTGACCTAGCGGGAACCCTTGAGGATATGGGCATGCAGATCCTCAACAACGGTGACATACCGACATACGACACCATCAGGGGTAATAGAAGGTACTCCAGCTACATAGATATCACGGCATGCTCGATGGACCTCCTCGGCTTCGTGGAGGATTGGAAGGTGGACGAACACATGGTAAACTCCGACCACAATGCTATCACGTTCAAAATAAGGTTAAAGGAAGCGAGAGGCATGCACATTAATCGAACGACTAGACTCTACAACACTAAAAAAGCAAATTGGAGTCAGTTTCATGAGAAACTGACCCAATTACAGCATGACAATGACATTAACAGTGACACAATAGACAAAATTACTGAAATCAGACGACTTGAAGAGACGACTGAAAAATACATTGACTCGATTAGTGAAGCATGCAACCTCGCCATCCCAAAGAAGAAGAACTACAATAACTTTACCTTGCCATGGTGGTCGGAGGAGCTCGCCCGCCTGAAGAAAGAAGTCCGCACGAAGAAGAGGAGAATCCGCTGCGCAGCGCCAGTCCGAAGGCAGAAAGTCATCCTGGAGTACCTGAAAGCAAAAGAAGATTATGAGCAGAAGGTAAAGAAATCGCAGATAGATAGTTGGAAGGTGTTTTGTGGAAAGCAGGATAGGGAAAGTATGTGGGAGGGGATTTATAGAGTAATAGGAAGGTCAACAAACAGACAAGAGGACCTGCCATTGGAAAAGGAAGGAAAACCGCAAACTCCCAAACAATCCGCTCTACTTCTTGCAGAAACTTTTTACCCAGAAGACAAGCATGAACAGGACAACTTGGATCATCGAAACATAAGGGAGCAAGCAGACCAAGTAAACGACTCGGGTCATCATGAGTATGATCCACCTTTTACCATGGATGAAGTTACAGCAGCTATAGAGAGTTTCAACCCGAAGAAGGCACCTGGGTCAGACGGATTTACAGCAGACATCTGCCTCCACGCTATACAGAACGACCCGGAGGCCTTCCGATCGATCGCAAACAAGTGCTTGGAGATCGGATGCTTCCCAAAACCCTGGAAGGAGGCGACAGTGGTGGTGCTTCGAAAACCAGGGAAGAAAGACTACCAGAATCCCAAGTCTTACAGACCTATAGGCTTGCTCCCGGTTCTGGGAAAAGTTCTGGAAAAGCTGCTCATGGGCAGAATAAAGTGGCGCATTCTACCTAGGCTCAGTACTCGCCAGTACGGATTCATGCCCCAGAGAAGCACCGAAGACGCCCTCTATGCCCTGATAGGACACATCCGTAATAAGCTTCGTCAGAAGAAAATTACGACTGTGGTCTCCCTGGACATAGAGGGAGCATTTGATAGCGCATGGTGGCCCGCAATACGAGTCCGACTGGCTGAGGAAGGCTGCCCAACAAATATTAGGAAGATGGTGGATAGCTACCTAAAAGATAGGATAGTCAAAGTGAGATATGCAGGCGAAGAAATAACCAGAAACACTGAAAAGGGATGCGTTCAGGGATCAATAGGTGGCCCAATTTTGTGGAATTTACTTATCGATCCACTCCTCAAGATGCTACACGATAACGGTCACCACTGCCAAGCATTCGCAGATGACGTGGTCTTGGTTTTTGATGGAGACACCGGCACAGAGATCCAGGGACGCGCCAATGCCGCTCTCGCCCAGGTTCGGGAATGGGGTATTAAAAACAAGCTGAAGTTTGCTCCACACAAAACGAACGCGATGGTAGTAACAAAGAAGCTGAAGTTTGATACCCCACGCCTGGCTATGGGCGGGATCGACATTGTCATGTCCAAGGAAATCACGGTCCTGGGGCTAGTGATAGATGAAAAGCTGACCTTCAATCAGCATGCCGCTAAAGTATGCCGAAAGGCACAAAACATCTACAAGCATCTATCAAAAGCCGCCAGGATCAGCTGGGGTCTTCACCCAGAGGTCATAAGGACAATATATACAGCGGTGGTAGAGCCAATAATATTGTATGCGTCTAGCGCTTGGGCACCAGCCGCGAAGAAGCTATGCGTTCAAAAGTTGTTGAACAACACGCAACGAGGATTCGTACAAAAGCTATGCCGTGCATATAGGACAGTCTCCCTAAACTCTGCACTAGTGCTGAGCGGTATACTACCTCTCGACCTCAGAATACAGGAGGCAGCCGCCCTGTATGAGGCTCGGAGAGGTGTCATCCAACCAGCACTAGCAGACAGAGAAGTGGAGAAAATGACGGCATATGCTGCACAACCTCACCCCGCAAAACATATGGTCCTGGAATTCGAATGCCTGGAAAACCAAGAGCAAGTGGACATCCACAGCGATTACGCAGTCCGGATGTTCACAGACGGTAGTAAGCTTGAGGGAAAAGTCGGAGCCGCATTGTCCATATGGACAAATGGGGCCGAGACAAAAACCCTCAAGCTGAAGCTTTCGTCTTACTGCTCGGTCTACCAGGCTGAATTGCTGGCCATATGGAAGGCGACTGAGGAGATTTGTAAAAGTACAGAGACCAGTTACGCAATCTACAGCGATTCAAAGTCTTCGCTCCAGACTGTAACAAATCGCGGCTCTACCCACCCACTGTCAGCAAAGATCCGAAAAAACCTGGAAAAATGCAAAGATCAGAATAAAGCAGTAGCATTATTCTGGATCAAAGCACACGCCGGACTCATCGGAAATGAGCGAGCGGATATGCTGGCAAAGCAGGCAGCTCTACACCTTAAAACCAGGCCCGACTATGACCAGTGCCCCGCTTCCCACGTCAAGCGACAGATACGTCAGGATACGCTGGGCGTATGGGACCAACGGTATAAATCGGCTGAGACTGGGAAAGTCACAAAAATGTTTTTTCCAGACGTAATAGAGGCCTATAAGATTGTAAAACGGATTAAAATAAACAGCATTCTGACTCAAATCATGACGGGGCATGGTGGGTTCTCAGAATACTTGAGCCGCTTCAAGTGTAAAGAGAGCCCATCATGCTTCTGCGAACCTGATAAGGAGCAAACAGTACAACACATCCTATTTGAATGCCCGGCTTTTGGTTTACGCAGATATGAAGCAGAACAATGTCTAGATCTGAAATTGGAACCCAAAAATGTTGTTTCGCTAGTTAAGTCTAAAAACACTAGAGATAAGTTTCTAAGTTTTTGTATTGAAATAGCCAGTAGAGTAATAAAATTAAATAAATAGTATAAGCAAACTATGATGAGTGTATATTTAAATATATATATAACATGCATAGACGATTTAAATATGTTGAAATATTTTATAGAGCAGATATTATGCACAAAACTTTAGACTGAAGTAAATGATATGATGCCTCTTCCCTTAAATTGTAATGTGTAAGTAACCTGTATAATATGAGTAGGTAAAATGTATAAATAGTATGTAAGATAGAGTGGAGTTGCGGCTGGGAAAAGCCGATAAGCTTTCAGGTTGCAACTCGACTTTGTCAAAGACAAGGCATGCTCCCTGAATGGGTCTCTTTTAAAAATTTTAATGTCATAATTGTGTAATTCGCTTTAACCTATATCATAGATTGTAATTTAAAAATTGTATATGTTAGAATTTGTAAGATAAAGTAGAGTTGCAGCTTTAAAAAGTCGAAGAGTTTTCAGGCTGCAACTCTACCTTGTCAAAGAATAGACATGTGTGCAGTGTCATAAATTGTCAAATGATGTAACGCCTGATTTACTAGAATAGCCTAGTAGAGCAAGGCCCGACAATATATGGCAACGCGTCTAAACAATGAAGTCTAAGTTAGTAAATGTAAAAGTAGAAATAGAAACGTAGCATTAAAACTTTTAATAAAGGATAGGAAAAAGACTCTGACATCTAAAGTCAGAGGGTCGCCGACGGCCGGGTTAGTGATACCGGTTAAAAAAAAAAAAAAAAAAAAAAAAAAACCTAACCTAACCTAACCTAACCTAACCTAACCTAACCTAACCTAACCTAACCTAACCTAACCTAACCTAACCTAACCTAACCTAACCTAACCTAACCTAACCAGTCCGGCTCTCCCCGCACCCGAGAGCGGCCACAATTATAAGTCCTTCCGCGCTTAAAAATTCCCGAAAATTGGTAAAATTAAAGCTAGAAACCAGTGCAATACCTTTTCGGATTCGCGAAGTGAAGGCGCACACGCCTGTGAAATAAGTGTTGCAAAAAGTGAATTTTTGAAAGAGTTATTGGTGAAAAAGTGATATTTTCACAAGTTTGAAATTTTCGAACTCATTTATCTCAAGATCTACAGCGACGACCCATATATATTTTTAGGCCTCCTGAAAGGCCTTCTGGAGACCTACGCGTGGACACATCGCGTTGATTTTTCGCGCGCACAACAGCTGAGAAATTAGCAGAAAAACAAAAGCCACGTGGCCACGAGGTACCCGATCCAGAACAGCTGGAAAGGATCTGCTTCCTGAATCTCGTGAGGATTGCTGCGAAGACCCCGGAGGCACTTTCAGATCATCTTAAAGTTAAGTTTCGACAGAGTTATTGAATTAACAAATTTTTGTAATTTTCAAAATTTCATAACTTCTAAATTAAATCTTTTACACATAATTTTTAAAATCACATATTGTAAACACTCGGATATCCTATTAGTAACAATTTTTTTAGCATTTATTTGTCAGCTAGTTTTTGAGATAACAAATTTCGAAGTTTCTGAGCCCACACGTGCAACCCTTAACAAGGGTCTTAGGATAATTTATTTTATTGTTATAGTTAGAATAAAGTAGATAAACATTTTCTAGAATATTTTTAAATTTTTAGTACTGTTATTGGATTTTTTATACCAAATTTAGTAAATTTTTAACTGTTTTGTGGTTTAACTCACCCAGGGGGCATTATTTCTTAAAATTATTTACAAAATAGAACTCGTGATAAAATTATCTTTCATTTGAGCCCAAACTCGGGTTGGTTGGAGCAGAAACAGCGAAAAATAGACATTGGCGGCCATTTTTGTCGCCATCTTGAATTGTTTCAACTGCATATAACTCTGTTATTTTTAACCGGATTTGAACGGGATTTGCGGGGTTGGTGCTGTGACAGGTTTAACTTTTAAGTTCTCGACACGAAATCTCTATGTAGAGTCACACTTCCGATCTTAATTTTGACCACGGGAAGTGATTGATGGTGACGAGCTCTTTACGAGGACCCCAAACACCGAGTTACTGGGTTTGGAACTGACCAGTCAGCGGACTTTTAAAATTTACAGCGGCCATCTTGTCGGCCATCTTGAAATTCTTTAAGTGGTCATAACTTTATAAATTACCGTCCGATTTTCTTGTGGTTTTCTTTGTGGACTTGAGCATTGCCCTCTCACTCAGATTCTGGACCAAATGACTCTATATAGAGTCATACTAATCTGACACCAGAGGGAGATAGGTGGTGCCAAGCCCATTACAGAGACCCCAAACACCGTATTTCTAGACGTGTTTTGACGGAGTTACGGTGGTTTTAGGAGTTGGCAGCCATTTTGTTCCGCCATCTTGTAAAATTGTAAAGCTTCGTATCTCGTGAACCAAAGGTCCTACCTCGACGAAATTTTTTGTGTATAGCGTGACATCGTAGCCTCTCGGCTACTATATCAAGACCGACTCTAGGTAGAGCCGAAAAAACATTTTTGAAGCTTCTATTCTTCTTTGTTTTCCTTCAGTTGTTATCCGTAACAGCCTAGATTGCCAGCGCGCGTTGGTCAGTTGAAGCTGGAAGCGGCATCTGAAACAAAGAAAGAGAAACATTAGCTTAAATTAGGAATAATAATAATACAGATAAACAATATAATAGGAGACTTGACTTATATATATATATATATTATCAGAAGTAAAGACCGACTCTACATAGAGCAAGATAAAAGTTAGTATAAAATTGTATGCCAGTAAAAACCATTTACATTTTTACTGGCCTTAGCTCCTTCAATTGGAATTTTATTAATTTACAGTGACGTAATTGTGAATTATATTTGTTTATTTAGTGTTAGTTTTAAGTATACCGACAAAAATCACTGACGAAATGCCGGCGACCCGCACACCAATTAAAAAGACTACAAACGAAGTGAAGGAAGTCGTCCACGGACAAAGCCCTCCAAAAGCTAGAGCACGTGCCGAAGAGCCGGGAAACACCACATACGACCTCATAGAGTTAGGGGAAACACCACTAGACGTTCGAAAGAGCATTGAACGACTGGAGAGGCTCGAGCTCGCGGGAGGAACATCGCCACGATCCTTGAATACCGCCGAAAGGTCCCGATCCTCACCAAAACAGACCAGGCTGCCAACCCCTACTGGAACTAAGGGGCTAACACTTTCCTTTCAAACACAAAGCGCTGACCAAGAAGCGAAGAAAAGCTCCCCACTTAAGGTATCGCCACAGATATCCAGAGTCACAAGACCAGCGAAGGTTCAAACAAGGAGGGAACTGAAGCAGTCCATAGAGGCTGCGGAAAATCCCCCTATCTTGAAAGACCCCGTGGAATACCCTGGGTATAGGGCTTCAGAAGCTAAAGATTGCGCAGAAAAAATTGGAAAGCAGCTAGAGAAGGCTAAAAGCATCAGCTTCGTCATAAAAAAGGAGGTGGCCCGACTTACGGATAGACTTGTTCTTTTGGTAACCGAAAAGAACTTAATAAAAAAGACCATAACTAGCAAGAAAACGGAAGACCAAATCGAAAAGCAGACCCAAACTGACGTGCAAGAGGAACCTGAAGGAGAAACCAAAGAGAAGGATCTGGATTGTGCTTCTGAGCGCTTTATTGAGCGCCTAGAAAAACAAGCCAAACTTATTCAGGATAACAACCAAAGAATGGAAAAGCTCAGAGAATCTCTAGAGAGGCAACAGGAAGCCATAGAAAAGATTTCTTACGCAAATGTAGTAGCCGGTCCACCTAGGAGAAAACCTAGTGACTCTACCACACTGCACTCAGTTGTAGTCACCTCAAAGGATGAAGGAGACACAGGAGAGGAAGTCCTCAATAGAATTAGAGAAGCCGTGAATGCAAAAGATGGTGGTATAAGAGTAGACAGAGTAAGAAAGGCAAAGGACAGAAAGATAATAGTAGGATGTCGCACAGAGCAAGAAAGAGACAAGATTAAAGAGAGACTCCAAACCGCAGGAAAACACCTAAATGTCGAGGAGATAAAAAACAAAGACCCTCTCCTGATCCTCAAAGATGTCTTGCAGTATAACACCGATGAAGACATCCTGAAGGCTCTGAGGCGTCAAAACGAAAAGCTGTTCAAGGACCTAGAGGAGCAGGACAGGATGGAGGTGCGATACAGGAGAAAGACGAGAAGCCCGTACTTGAATCACATTGTGATCAAGGTCTCCCCTAAATTATGGAACCGGATGCTGGACATAGGGGAGGTGCACATTGACCTCCAAAGAGTAAAAGTAGCGGACCAATCGCCGTTGGTACAATGCTCCCTATGCCTGGCATTCGGACACGGCAGGCGGCACTGCAAAGAAGCTGTGGAGAAGTGTAGCCATTGTGGGGGACCGCACTTAAGAGTTAACTGTGCGGACTGGCTCGCGGACATACCACCCTCCTGTTGCAACTGCTCGCAGGCCAAACTAGACAGAAAAGAGCACAACGCATTTAGCCACGAATGCCCGATCCGGAGAAAATGGGATACTTTGGCTCGGGCAACCGTGGCTTATTGCTAAAGTGGTCACGGGGATCCAAACGCCTAATAACATTCCTTCAAAAGCGTATCGAGTAGTGCAGGCAAATCTCCAGCGCAGGCAGTTGGCCACGCAGGAGCTGATGCTAGAAGCTACGAAACAAAAAATAGCGCTCGCGTTGCTGCAGGAACCTTACGTAGGGGCGGGGGGTAGAATGAGACAGAGCCAAGGAACGAGAATATTCCAGTATGCGGGACGGGATGACGAAAAGGTCAAAGCGGCCATTGTCGTTTTCGACAATGACCTTGACGTCACCCTGCTCCCGCAATGGACAACTCGCAACATAGTAGTAGCCAAAGTAAAAACAAGCGCTTGGGAGATAGTAGCCGTCTCATTCTACTTCGAGCCCGAAGGATCCAGCACACCATACCAGCCATATCTAGACCAACTAGAAACTATTTGGAAAGCTACCAAAACTAAGAAAATCATTTATGGTGGGGATTCCAATGCACATAACACCTGGTGGGGGTCCGAGAAAGTTGACCAGAGGGGAGTAGACCTAGCTGGAACCCTAGAGGATATGGGCATGCAGATCCTCAACAACGGCGACATACCGACATACGACACCATCAGGGGTAATAGAAGGTACTCCAGCTACATAGACGTCACGGCATGCTCGACGGACCTCCTCGGCCTCGTGGAGGACTGGAAGGTGGACGAACACATGGTAAACTCCGACCACAATGCTATCACGTTCAAAATAAGGTTAAAGGAAGCGAGAGGCATGCACATTAATCGAACGACTAGACTCTACAACACTAAAAAAGCAAATTGGAGTCAGTTTCATGAGAAACTGACCCAATTACAGCATGACAATGACATTGACAGTGACATAATAGACAAAATTACCGAAACCAGACGACTTGAAGAGACGACTGAAAAATACATCGACTCGATTAGTGAAGCATGCAACCTCGCCATCCCAAAAAAGAAGAACCACAGTAAGTTTACCTTGCCATGGTGGTCGGAGGAGCTCGCCCGCCTGAAGAAGGAAGTCCGCACGAGGAAGAGGAGAATCCGCTGCGCAGCGCCAGTCCGAAGGCAGAAAGTCGTCCTGGAGTACCTGAAAACAAAAGAAGATTATGAGCAGAAGGTAAAGAAATCGCAGATAGATAGTTGGAAGGAATTTTGTGGAAAGCAGGATAGGGAAGGTATGTGGGAGGGGATTTATAGAGTAATAGGACGGTCAACAAACAGGCAAGAGGACCTGCCATTAGAAAAGGAAGGAAAGCCGCAAACTCCCAGACAATCCGCTCTACTTCTGGCAGAAACTTTTTACCCGGAAGACAGGCATGAACAGGATAACTTGGATCATCGAAAAATAAGGGAGCTAGCAGACCAGGTAAACGACTCGGGTCATCATGAGTATGATCCACCTTTTACAATGGATGAAATTAAAGCAGCCACAGAGAGTTTTAACCCGAAAAAGGCACCTGGGTCGGATGGATTTACAGCAGACATCTGCCTCCACGCTATCCGGAACAACCCAGAGGCCTTCCGATCGATCGCAAACAAGTGCTTGGAGATTGGATGCTTCCCAAAACCCTGGAAGGAGGCAACAGTGGTGGTCCTTCGAAAACCAGGGAAGAAAGACTACCAGAATCCCAAGTCTTATAGACCAATAGGCTTGCTTCCGGTTCTGGGGAAAGTCCTGGAAAAGCTGCTTATAGGCAGAATTAAGTGGCACATTCTTCCTAGGCTCAGTACTCGCCAGTACGGATTCATGCCCCAGAGAAGCACCGAGGATGCCCTCTATGCCCTGGTGGGACACATTCGTAATAAACTTCATCAGAAGAAAATTGCGACTGTGGTCTCCCTGGACATAGAGGGTGCATTCGACAGCGCATGGTGGCCCGCAATACGAGTCCGACTGGCTGAGGAAGGATGCCCAACAAATATTAGGAAGATGGTAGACAGCTACCTCAGAGAGAGGGAGGTCAAAGTGAGATACGCAGGCGAAGAGGTCTATAGAAAGACGGAAAAGGGATGCGTACAGGGATCAATAGGTGGTCCAACCCTATGGAACCTACTGATTGACCCTCTCCTCAAGGAGTTACACCAAAACGGCCACTACTGCCAAGCATTCGCGGACGACGTGGTCTTGGTATTTGATGGAGACACCGGCACAGAGATTCAGGGACATGCCAATGCCGCTCTTGCCCGGGTACGGGAATGGGGTATTAAAAACAAGCTAAAGTTTGCTCCACACAAAACGAACGCGATGGTAGTAACTAAGAAGCTGAAATTTGATGCCCCACGCCTAACCATGGGCGGGATCGACATCGCCATGTCCAAGGAAATCACGATCCTGGGACTAGTGATGGATGAAAAACTGACCTTCAACCAGCACGCTGCTAAGGTGTGCAGGAAGGCACAAAACATCTACAAACATCTATCAAGAGCCGCCAGGATCAGCTGGGGTCTCCATCCGGAGGTCATAAGGACAATTTATACAGCTGTGGTAGAGCCGATAATTATGTACGCGTCTAGCGTCTGGGCACCATCCACAAAGAAACTGTGCATTCAAAAGTTGCTGAACAACACGCAACGAGGATTCGTACAAAAGCTATGCCGTGCATATAGGACAGTCTCCCTAAACTCTGCACTAGTGCTGAGCGGTATACTACCTCTCGACCTCAGAATACAGGAGGCAGCCGCCCTGTATGAGGCTCGGAGAGGTGTCATCCAACCAGCACTAGCAGACAGAGAAGTGGAGAAAATGACGGCATATGCTGCACAACCTCACCCCGCAAAACATATGGTCCTGGAATTCGAACGCCTGGAAAACCAAGAGCAAGTGGACATCCACAGCGATTACGCAGTCCGGATGTTCACAGACGGTAGTAAGCTTGAGGGAAAAGTCGGAGCCGCATTGTCCATATGGACAAATGGGGCCGAGACAAAAACCATCAAGCTGAAGCTTTCGTCTTACTGCTCGGTCTACCAGGCGGAATTGCTGGCCATATGGAAGGCGACTGAGGAAATTTGTAAAAGTGCGGAGACCAGCCACGCAATCTACAGTGATTCCAGATCATCACTTCAGACTGTGACAAATCACGGCTCTACCCACCCACTGTCAGCAAAAATCCGGAGAAATCTTTTAAAATGCAAGGACCAGAATAAAGCAGTGGCTCTGTTCTGGATTAAAGCACACGCCGGTCTGATCGGCAATGAGCGTGCGGATATGTTGGCAAAGCAGGCAGCCCTTAACCTTAAAACAAGACCAGAATATGACCAGTGCCCGATTTCCCACGTCAAGCGTCAGATACGTCTGGATACGCTTGGCGCCTGGAATCAAAGGTACAAGTCGGCAGAGACTGGTAAAGTTACAAAAATGTTCTTTCCAGATGCAATAGAGGCCTTTAGGATTATTAAGCATGTTAAAGTTGACCACATCGTGACACAAATTATGACGGGACATGGTGGGTTCTCCCAATACTTGAGCCGCTTCAAGTGTAGGGAGAGCCCATCATGTTTTTGCGATCCGGATAGGGACCAAACTGTAGAGCACATCCTATTTGAATGCCCGGCCTTTGGTTTTCGAAGATATGAAGCTGAACACTACATAGGACAGGACTTAAACGCCGAAAATGTCTATTCCCTGATCAAGTCACAAAATAGTAGAGACAAGTTTTTAGAATTTTGCATTAAAGTAGCAAGTAGAGTAATAAAAATAAATAAATAGATTAAGAAAACTATGTTAAATGTATATATTAATATATATATTATTATAACATAGGTAAATAGATAAACAAGAAGATAAAAATATTGTATAAAGTAAACTAATGTCTGAAATGTCCTAGAAAGTAAGAATTTGTAAGATGGAGATGAGTAGCAGCATGAACATGCAGAAGAGTTTTCACGTTGCAACTCTACTTCATCAAAGGCAAAACATGTGAATGTTTTCCTGTATAGTTTTCTTTAATATTTGTATGCTAATTTAATTTGTTTCTGATACTTCTGAAATAACTTGTTATCCTAGATTAAGAAATGAGAGAGTCGTAAGACAAAGTAGAGTTGCAGCTTGAAAAAATCGAAGAGTTTTCAGGCTGCAACACTACCGAGTCAAATAAGTGCTTATTGAAATGTAAAGGACAAAACATAAAGGATTGTTCTTCCTCCAGTAGCATTTAAAAACCCTAAGTTGTAAGCCTAGATATTAAGGTTGCTTAGCAACATGCTTCTACTAAATAGAGACAAAAGAAAAGGGTAAAAAATACAACCCCCCGAAAAGAAAAGAAAAAGCATAGAAAATGACTCTGGCATCTGAGCCAGAGGGTCGCCTACGCCCGGTTTAGTGATGCCGGAAAAAAAAAAAAAAAAAAAAAAAAAAAAAAAAAAAAAAAAAAAAAAACCTAACCTAACCTAACCTAACCTAACCTAACCTAACCTAACCTAACCTAACCTAACCTAACCTAACCTAACCTAACCTAACCTAACCTAACCTAACCTAACCTAACCTAACCTAACCTAACCTAACCTAACCTAACCTAACCTAACCTAACCTAACCTTTTTTTTTTTTTTTTTTTTTTTATGCGGAGAATGCGTTTAGGCACCATAGCCTCGTTGGGGACGAGGCCGTGTGTGGGACTCAACCCGTCCTAGCGACAGGCAATACCCACTAAACTCCGCAGTGACCCGCTATCGCCGAGTGGTGGTGTCGTGGGAATCCGGCTAAAGCCTTTACCGCCACAACACCACCAGCGATTGCCCCTTTACAGGGGCCCCACAGGCCCCCCCAGTATGACTGGGGGGGGATGGCGGGAACAGCTGGGTCGCCAGGCTGTTCCCGCCGTTCGGCGGGGATGAGGGTCTGTGCAATGGAGGCCGGCTGAACGCCCCTACGTTCTCGGCCCCCAGACCCCCATCTGATCCCACTGCCCGACAGGGTGGCCGAGTTGACCCTCCCTGCCGCGCCGCCAGCCTTGAAGGCCGGCCATCCCACGACCCGGAGGTCCGCTGAGTCCCTCACTGGGACTCCCCGCCACGCGGACGACCGCCTGTCCATCCACTGTGCCCTATGCTAACTACATAGGGCACGCGGAGGACACCCTCGTGTCGGATTATTCGCTGCCGTCGATCACTTCCCACAAGTGGGAAGTGATCGACGGCACCCAGGGTACACCACGAGGAGGTTATCCGACCCAGTACCCCAACCTAACCTAACCTAACCTAACCTAACCTAACCTAACCTAACCTAACCTAACCTAACCTAACCTAACCTAACCTAACCTAACCTAACCTAACCTAACCTAACCTAACCTAACCTAACCTAACCTAACCTAACCTAACCTAACCTAACCTAACCTAACCTAACCTAACCTAACCTAACCTAACCTAACCTAACCTAACCTAACCTAACCTAACCTAACCTAACCTAACCTAACCTAACCTAACCTAACCTAACCTAACCTAACCTAACCTAACCTAACCTAACCTAACCTAACCTAACCTAACCTAACCTAACCTAACCTAACCTAACCTAACCTAACCTAACCTAACCTAACCTAACCTAACCTAACCTAACCTAACCTAACCTAACCTAACCTAACCTAACCTAACCTAACCTAACCTAACCTAACCTAACCTAACCTAACCTCCTCTTGTACGAAGCCAAGAAAGGTATATCCCGACCAGCACCAAATGGCGGAGAGGTGGAGACCATGGAACCATACGCAAACACTCCGCACCCGGCAGAACATGAGATCCTCACATTCCAGAACTTGGAAGACGAGGAGCAGGTAAGAACGCACAGCAACCAAGACGTGCGTATCTATACTGACGGCAGCAAAATTGAAGGACTGGTCGGAGCAGCACTTTCCATTTGGAAAGGTGATGCCGAGATCAAGTCCCGAAAATATAAGCTGTCGTCGTACTGCACAGTATACCAAGCCGAGCTGCTGGCAATATGTGAGGCAACTCACGAAATCAGGAAGAGCACTGAAAAGAGTTTTGGGATTTTCAGTGACTCAAGAGCCTCCCTAGAGACGATTGCGAACCATGGCTCCACACACCCCAAAGTCGCTGAAATAAGGAGAAACTTGAAGGCCACGAAGAGTCAGAATAAGACTGTCAGTCTATTTTGGATAAAGGCCCACGCAGGCCTCCAAGGAAATGAGCGGGCGGATAGACTGGCTAAAGATGCGGCCCAAAAACTCAAAACAGCTCCAAAGTACGACATGTGTCCACTTTCATTTGTCAAGCGTCAAATCCGCGCGGAGACGCTTGACAGATGGAACGTGAGATACACAACAGGACATACAGCCGCAATCACGAAGATATATTACCCACATGTGCAACAGGCGTATAAAATAGTTAGAACATACGAGCCAACTAGCGTGACGACTCAGGCAATGACGGGGCACGGCGGGTTCTCGGCATACCTTTGCAGGTTTAAATGCAAAGAGAACCCATCGTGCATATGTGAACCTGGAGTCGAAGAAACCGTAGTTCATATTCTTTGTGAATGTCCTGTGCATGGACTGGAACGTTTTGAGGTAGAGCAGCGGTTAGACTTAAAAATAGAACCAGTAAACTTTGGCACGATTATGTCAGATAAAAGCAAAAGGAAAGTCTTCCTCAAATATTGTACAAAAGTTATAAATATAGCTATAAAAAGAAATAAATAGATATCAAAATTATGGTGAATATGTATTATGATAATATGTAAAATTCAGCATAAGTACACGATGTAAAAAACTAAACCTGCCAGCGAAATAAATTGTACAGTAATAATAAGCCAATAATGTTTAATAGAATATAATACTAAGTTTCTTCATAAATAATGTCATATAAAATTGTTAAATATATAGTAAATAGAAATAATTAGGTAGAAAAAATTATGGTGAATATGTATTTTGATAAATATGTATGATCAGCATAAGCGCTAGATTTTGATGTAAAATAATGATATGTATACGATAAGAAGGTTTAAGAAACTTAGATAATAATTGTATATGTAAAGACAGTCCAGTAGCCTTAAAATGTGTAATAAGATAATAAAAACACTCTCATTGAAACCTTGATTATAACCCGTAGATAACAAAATTGTGAGACAAGAAGAGTTGCAGCTTGAAAATACCGAAGAGTTTTCAGGCTGCAACTCTATCTCTGTCAGACGTGGGACGCATATTAAAATGTTTAATAAATATTAAGAACCCCCACACCTAGATCCTAAGTTTGTGAAATTAGCACTAAGTAAACTCAAAATAAAAAAGAACTTGAAAAGGCTCTGACTATGTCAGAGGAATTCGCCGACGGTCAGATGATATATGCTGACAAAAAAAAAAAAAAAAAAAAAAAAAAAAAAAAAAAAAAAAAAAAAAAAAAAAAAAAAAAAAAAAAAAAAAAAAAAAAAAAAAAAAAAAAACCTAACCTAACCTAACCTAACCTAACCTAACCTAACCTAACCTAACCTAACCTAACCTAACCTTTTTTTTTTTTTTTTTTTTTTTTTTTTAAGTGGGAAAATGCCCTCGCATTTCCCTTCCACCATGGGGGTGGTGGAAGGGGGTATGTGGGACTCGAACCCACTAAAAACCCACTATGAGCAGTCGCCCGCCTTCGTGGGGCCGAGATGGGGTCGCGTTAGCATTCACCATCTGGCCCCGGCGGTTGGCCTGGAACCCGTGTCCAGGCCCCGGCCAAGGAGGGGTGGTCACTGCTCACCAGGACCACCCCTCAGACGAGTGGAGCCGTGCAAGCCGGCGGAGAGTCCCCCGACTCTCCACCAGGTGGCTCCACTACAGGGGAAGTCGAAGAAGGCGGGCAAACCGCCCCCTCCTACCCCCCCTTCGCCTCCGGCGGATCGGGTCAGAGCGGGCATCGTCCTCTCTGACCCTCTCCGCGGCCTCCTTCTGCGACATCACCTGTTCGCAGAAGGAGACCATCGCCTGCCACTCCCTGTCGCCGTCGAGCATGGCGTTGACCACGCTCGGCAGCGAGAGGTCCCCTCCCAGGGTGGCTGAAAGTGTGTGTCGCATGGGACCCCACGCGGCACACACCTCCAGCGTGTGGTGCGCCGTATCCTCCGGCGCACCACATTCGTGGCAGGCCGGGGTCGCCTCCCGTCTCGCGATCTGGTACAGGTACTTTCCGAAACATCCATGTCCGGAAAGCACCTGCACCAGTCGGAACGTCAGCGACCCGAATCGCCGCCGCACCCAGTCACGGAGGACCGGGCGAATGGCCTCCACCGTCCACTGACCAGGGACCGGTGGAGCCAGGTCCTCCGCCCACCGCCTCAACATGGCGGCCCGCGCCTGTCGCCGTAGGCCCTCCACCCGATCCCACTCCAGGTGCTCCCCGTCGGATCTCCTCGCCGCCACGAAGTGGTAAACTTCGGCGAGGATCTCCGCTTGGAGAGCCCAGGGGGGATCGCCGGCCAGCACGCATGCTGCCGTCCAGGACACCGTCCGGTATCCGCGGATCACCCTCGTCGCAATGACCCGCTGCGGTTGTCGCAGCAGGGTCATGTTCGCGCGACCGAGGGCGTCCACCCAGACCGGTGCCCCGTACAGGGCCATACTCCGGATCACTCCGGAGTATAGACGGCGACATGTGGCGCTCGGGCCGCCCACGTTGGGCAGCAGCCTCCCCAGTGCGGCGGCGGCTCCCAGGACTCTCGGGGCCAGCTGGGTAAAGTGGGCCCCGAAAGTCCACCGTCCGTCCAGGATGAGACCCAGATATTTCATCTGGGTCCCAACCCGGACCGGGACTCCGTCCAGGACCACTCTGGTCCCTGGCGGGGGTCCCCCCCGAGGCCCGTGGAACAACAGGGCCTCGGTCTTGGAGAGGGCCACTCCCAGCCCGAGGGAGCGGATGCGGTCGATCACGTGGGCCGTGCCCACCTCGGCCAACCGCACCGTCTCCCTCAGGTCCCTCCCCCTGACTACGACCAGGGTGTCGTCCGCGTAGCACGCAACCCGCATGTTGGCGGGCAGCGTGCCACGGAGGACCCAGTCGTAGCCGATGTTCCACAGGAGCGGTCCCAGCACCGACCCCTGCGGAACCCCGCGGACGACGCGACGGCGTCTCAGACCGTCGCGTCCCTCCACCAGGACTTCGCGGTCCTGGAGGTAGTCCGCCAACAGCCTCCGCAGATACAGGGGCACCCCGTGGTAACGGAGCGCCTCCTGTATCGTTCCGTGCGGCAGACTGTTGAAGGCGTTGGCAATGTCCAGCGAGACAGCCAACGCCTTATCCCCCTCCCGGACCGCCTCCTGCGTCCACCCCTTGAGCCAGAGCAAGGCGTCGATCGTTGACCGCCTCGCTCTGAACCCAAACTGGGCCTCCGACAACTGAGGCCCAGTGCCGCCTAGGTGCCGGACGACGCGGGAAGCCACCACTCTTTCCAGCAGCTTCCCCGCGTCGTCGAGCAGCACTATTGGCCTGTATGCGGAAGGCGAGTCTACGGCACGACCCTCCTTCCGCAACAGGCACAGCCGGCCGTCCTTCCATAGCTTCGGGAACCGTCCGGACGTGATGCACACGTCGAACAGCTCCCGAAGCCGATCGCCCATCTCCCTGAGGGCGATCCTCAGGACCCTCTTTGGGATCCCGTCCGGACCTGGCGCCGTCCGTTTGCCGCTCAGGCGGCCGACGGCCAACTCCATCTCCACCTCTGAGACAGGTGGGATGGAGTCCGGGTCCACCTCCTCGACCGGCGAGGAGGGCGCCGCCATCGCGGGCGGGGTGTGGTGGGGGTCGATGGCGGGGAAAAGCCCCTCCAACACCCCGCCCAGGATCTCCGGCTCCAGGGACTCCGCAACCGGGGGCGCCTGGCCCCGGAATTTCTTCCGGGCCGCTCTGTAAGGGCGCCCCCACGGATCCCTATCGAGGCCCTCCAGGGCCTCGCGCCAGGACCGCTCCTTGGCCCGACCGATGGCCAGCTGCAGCTCCCGCTTCGCCTCGCGGTAGGAGCTGTACAGCTGCTCCTCGGCTGTCAGCTCCTCGGCTGACAGCTCGCCGTCGGTCCGCCCGTGACGTCGCCTCCTACGGTGAGCGTAGGAGCGGCGCGCCGCCGAGCAGGCGGCTCGGAGATCCGCTATCTCCGAGCTCCACCAATAGACCTCCCGGCGGCCCGGGAGGCGTCTGCACCTCGGCATGGCGGCGTCGCACACCGCGGTCACCGCCTCCCGGAAGCGGCTCGCTGCGACTTCCGCCTCCGGGTGTGTGGGCGCGGCGAACCACGACTGGACGATCGCCGCCTCGGACGCCACCTCGGCGTCGAGGCGAGAGATCGCCCAGCGCGGGAAGTCCGCTCGCGCCACTTGCCCCCCTTGGATGTCGGAGGTGGAGGAGATCTCGAACCATATGTATTTATGGTCCGAGAGAGTCTCCACCTCCGACATCACCCTCCACGACTGGACACGTGCCGCGACAGCGGGGGTGGCGAACGATACGTCCACCACGGACCCCCCTCGCTGTCGCACGCACGTGTGGGCCGACCCTCTATTCAAGAGGGTCAGTCCCGTGGCAACCCCCCACTCCCTGACAATCTCCCCACGAGAGTCGGTAGAGGGGTTGCCCCAGTCCCGGGCCTTGGCGTTCAGGTCCCCCATAAAGAGGACCTGACGTGGCACCTGCCTTCTAACCGCCGCGGCTAGGAGGTCCATAAAGACCTCCAGCTCTGCAGCGGTTCTGTTGGGGGAGAAGTATGCGCCCACTACCGCATACTCCCCCCACTTGGCCACCACGTACCCCGCACCTCTCTCTACTACCGAGAGGGGGGGACCGCCATGCGCCCTTCCCACGAGGGCCACGGAGTCGTCCAGGTCCCCAGCCCAGCAGGCATGCTGAGAGGGGACAAAGTACGGCTCCGCAGCGACCGCCAAGTCGACGTTCCACTGCGCCAGGGACTGCATAAGCAGATCTTGAGCCCTGGCGCAGTGGTTGAGGTTCGTCTGGAGGAGGTTGAGTTGGCCGACTTGATCCATGTTAGTCAGCCATCTCAACCTCCTCGCAAGTCGCTTGGCTCGCTCCCGTCACGGGAGCGACCAGTGGAGTCACTGGGGTGGTCCGGACCCCAGCGGTTCTCCCCTTCGTCTTGGGGGGAACGCAACTTCGCGTCCCCATTGTGTGCCCGGCCGGCCTCCCCGACTCTGCACATATAGCGCAGTGGGGGTCGGCCCGCCCGCAGGTGGCCGCCTTGTGACCTGTGTTTCCACACCGGAAGCACAGGTCACCCCTGTCAGACGTCGAAGGGCACTGGGGGCGTGTATGCCCCAGCCCCATGCACTTGTAACAGCGCATGGGGCGATCCCCCAACGACACCAGCCGTGCCACGCTCCACCCGACCAAAAGCCTGCCCTCTTTCAGCAGCACCTTGGCTGCCGTGACAGGGCAGGACACAATGGTGGAGCCAGTGCCTCCGGGGCCGGTGCGCACCTCTCCAGCCCTCACGAGCCCGACGTCGCAGCGGCCCGCCTCGGCCACTGCAGCGACCACCTTCTCCTTGGTGGCCGTGTCGTCCAGGCCGATGACGCGCAGGTCCGTCGTTTTGACGGGCCTGGTCACCACGGCCACCTCCGACAGGACCTCGCGGAGCTTCTCCGCGAGCCTGTCGGCTTTCTCCTCTGTTTGGGAGCCGGGGATCTCCAGCATCCTGGCTCCCGTGGCCGTCTGCCTGAATCGGACAAGATCAATTCCGATCTCGCGGAGTTTGATCCTGTCCTGGGCCAGCTGCAGGACGGCGCTGTATGTGACCCCGGCCTCCTGGGCCGCGGGACGCAATGTCACCACGACCGCCGCGGAGTTAGGGGCCCTCGGTAGCGCCGCCATCGGCCTCGGCGCCGCCTTGACAGCGGCAGCAGCCGCAGGCGCAGAGCGGGCCGCAGCGGCGGCGGCAAAAGTCACCGGCGCTGAAGGGGGGGAGGATTTCTTCCCCCTTTTCCCGCGCTTCCTCGGCCCTGGGGCAGCCACAGGGGCAGCTACTTGAGCAGGCGCTGGGGCAGTAGCTGGGGCAGCCGCTGGAGCAGGCACTGGGGTAGCCGCTGAGGGGACGGAGGATTTCCCCCTCCCCTTCCCTTTCCTCGTCACCGTCGCCCAGCTGTCACCAGTAGGGACAACTGCCGGTATGGGCCTGGGCGGCGGCGGTGGTACGGCATCCACTGCAGCCCTCTTTGCGTCCGCCCTCAGCGGCGGACGTACAACAGGCGCTGGCAAGAGGCGCTCCTCTATTCCCGCCATTCGGGCACTTAACATATCCCCGAAAGTCAGGGAGAAGGAGCGCTTCAGCTCCTCCAGCATCTCCCCCATCCCTGGGGGAGCCTGCATCGCCACGGAGGCAGATGCAGCAGCAGCGGCGGCAGCTGAAGTGGCGACGGCGGCCTCCGTCTTGGCCTCCGAGAACCCACGACGGAGTGCCTTCACTTCTGCCTTGCAGGCCTCCACCTCCAGGCGTAGACGGCCATTGTCGGCCCTCAGCATCTGCGTCTCCCTGGCCTCGCTCCGCTCGGCGAGGGCGTCGACGACCTCTCGCAAGCACCTCGCCGAAGTTTTCAAGAGGCCAGCGAGCTCCCCCTTAAGGTTCGACGACCTCTTCACTACCCCCAAGATGTTGGAGAGGCTCTCTCCTGCCCGTGCCCTCAGTGATTGCGCGTCCAGCGCACTGGCGTCGCTGTCCGCCAAGGAAGCGACTTCATTGCCGCTGTCCGCCCTTGGCGCCTTTTCAGAGGCCCCCCTATAACACCGTTTGTTGAGGGTATCCGTCATCGCAGGGCGGAGAAAATCCTCCCTCGACGGACCCCCAACTTTGGCAACTCTGCCCTTGCCCCCTCCTCTCTTCGACGTTGCGACCTTTGCAGCCGCCGCACCCTCGGTCTCCGTGTCGGAGTCTAAATACCCCGGCGCGAAGAACGAGGAATACGGCCGCTTCCTGGCCGCCTCGTCTACTGACATGTCCGAGAAGTCGGACTCCGCCCCTTCCTCCGTGCCGGAGGGGCCCTGAAGAGGGCCTTTTTTGGGCGCAGCCGACGACTCGGACTCCGACCCCGATTTTACTCCCCTATTAATAGGGGACTGACCCTTAGAAGGGCCTTTCACGAAGCGAACCTAACCTAACCTAACCTAACCTAACCTAACCTAACCTAACCTAACCTAACCTAACCTAACCTAACCTAACCTAACCTAACCTAACCTAACCTTTTTTTTTTTTTTTTTTTTTTTATCCCAGGAAAATCCTTTATGGATACCACTGGCCCGGGGGGGCAAGTGGTTATGTGAGAATCTCCACTAGATTGGTGGCCTACCCACTAAAAACCTGGGGTGTTCCTTCGGATTGTTTAGGAAGGGGTCGCGGGAACGCTTTTGCACACATCCGTAACCCCAAACAACGTATGCCCATGCGGGCCCAACTCTGTAGAGGAGAAGGCTCTAAGGCCCCGGCCTCACTTCGCTTCAGGCGCCCCAGAACACTAAGGGCGCCTTCCGGCACCAAAACCATAGCGCGGGCAATAGACCCCCCGATCCATCACCCGCGGGTCTTTGTTATGGCGGCATTTGTGCTATATAAGCCAAACGCCGCCGGCCTAACCTCCTGCGGCGAATCGGGAGCGAGTCCGGATTCTGTTCTCGGTCCCGTTCTGCCGTCTCCTTCTGCCTCATCACCTCCTCACTAAACGAGGTGACGGCACTCCAGGCTTCTTCACTGTCGACCATGGCGTACACCAAAGCCGGCAGCGAAAGATCCTGCCCAACAATTGCAGACAGGGCAGCGCGAGGCTCCGCCCAAGCTGAGCACTCTTCGCGCGTGTGCTGTGCCGTGTCTGCAACGTTTCCTCTACAATGATGGCACGCCATTGACGGCTCTCTGCCTACCACCCGGCACAGATATTTGCCAAAGCACCCATGGCCGGTCAGCATCTGTGTCAGGTGATAGGTGAGTGCGCCGTGTTCGCGTTCGACCCATCGCCTGAGGATGGGTCGAACTGCCTCAACTAGTTCCCGGCTAGCTCCCGGGTTCTCCAGGCGGTCTGTCCAATTTCGGAAGAGACTATCGCGCGCGTCATTCCTCCACTGTGCGATCTCCCGCGGATGTGGCTGGTTGCCCTCCTCTTGCGACGCCACGCCCCGCCAATATGCGTCCGCGAGTACCTCCGCATCAAGGTCCCACGGCGGAATGCCTGCGAGCAGACATGCACCAGTGTGGGATACTGTGCGGTACGCTCGAGCCGCCCTGAGTGCGATGGCTCGCTGCGGGCGCCGCAGCATTGGCACGTTTCGGGCACTCAAAGCGTCCGCCCATATCGGCGCTCCATACAGCGCCATCGACCGCACCACACCGGTATACAGACGTCGGCACGCCCCACCCGGTCCTCCCATATTTGGCAAGACCCTCCCGAGTGCTCCAGCTGCAGCCACCAATTTCGGGGCCAAGCGCCGGAAGTGTTCGATAAACTTCCATCTGCCGTCAAGGACGATTCCAAGGTATTTCATCGTCGACCCGACGGCAATGGAAGTTCCACCCACCATGATGGCCGCTCCGTTAGGTGGTGCATTTCGGGGCCCATGAAAGACGAGGGCCTCGGATTTACTAAGGGCCACCTCTAGCCCCAGAGCTCGGATCCTCTGAATCATTTGGGCAACGCTCGCCGTGGCTAGGTAGGCCGCCTCTCTGTGTGTGTTACCACGGGCCGTCACGAGAGTGTCGTCTGCGTAGCATGTCACTTCTACCCCGGGTAGAGTGACTGCGCGCAACACCCAGTCGTAACCGATGTTCCACAGGAGCGGTCCAAGAACCGAACCCTGTGGAACACCGCACGACATCGCTCGCCTCCCCCAGCCGTCCTTCGTCGGAAATGCGACCCCTCTACCAGCAAAGTAGTCGGCCACGACCGCCTGAAGGTACCGTGGCACGCCGTGATACTGCAGCGCTACCTTCACCGTTTCCCAGGGTAGAGTGTTGAAGGCATTACAAATATCCAATGACACTGCCCACATAACTCCGCCCTGGGAAACCGTCCCCTCGGCAAGGTCCCTGACTCGCGCAATCGCACCCAGCGTCGACCGGCCCCGGCGGAAGCCATACTGCGCGTCGTGCAACCCCGGGTTCATGCACCCGACCAGGCGAGCAGCGAGCACGCGCTCGAAAAGCTTGCTTACCTCGTCAAGTAGCACGATGGGGCGGTAGGCCGACGGCATCTCGGCTGGGCGCCCATCCTTTCGAATTAGAACGAGCTTTCCCGTCTTCCACGCCTGTGGAAATCGACCTTGGCGCAAGCACGCGGTGAACAGAGCCGTGACACCCTCTGCCATCTCCCCCAGCGCAAGCGCCAAGACACGCCCGGGTACGCCATCTGGACCTGGGGCGGTGTTCTTTGAGCGAAGTTTCAGAACAGCAACCCCGAACTCCGTCTCGGTTACCGCAGGAGTCTCCTCCTCTTCTCTTTCTGCGACCAGTTGATTAGGGGCCATCGGTGGTGGGACCCATTGATCCCGTTCGGGGAAAAGGGTGCTTACCACTCGCTGCAGGAGCTGTGGCTGGAGACTGCTCGTCAGCGGAGGGGCCCAAGGTCGGAGTTTTTGTCGCACGACGCGATACGGCCTCCCCCATGGATCCCTGTCAAGTGTCTCCAGCCACTCATCCCACGCTGCCTCTTTGGCTTGTGTTATGGCCACCTGCAAAGTTTTGCAGGCCAACCTGTAAGCATGATAGAGGCTGTCCTCCACCCTTCGGTCCCGGACCCTCCTTCTTCTGTGCCGGGAGTATTGGCGACGTGCAACCGTGCAGGCTCCCCGCAGCTCGCGGAGCTCCGCGTGCCACCAGTACACCTGGCTGCGAGGCGGGAATGGTTTGGCCCTCGGCATCGCCGCGTCACACACGCGCGTCAGCGCGACCCCAAGTCGCTCCGCCTCTCCATCAACTTCCGCGACCAGATCAGAACCAGCAGTCCAAGCCTCCACAACAGCCGCCTCTTTGGCAATTTCCCTCTCAAGCCGTCCCAGTACCCAGCGCGGGCCACTCCCAACAATGGGCCGGATATCCCTTCTAGGATTAGTAGGGGACGTGGAGATATCGTACCGAATGTATCGGTGATCAGACAATGTTTCCACGTCCACCGCCACTCTCCATTCCTGAACACGGTGCATCAGGCTAGGGGACGCGAAAGTTAGGTCCACGATGGATCCCCCCTGATATCGCACGCACGTGTTTAGAGATCCCCTGTTGAGGATCACCAGCCCCATGGACACCGCCCATTCCTCTAATGTTTCTCCCCATACGTCTGTTGCTGGAGAACCCCACGCCGTTGATTTGGCGTTGAAATCTCCAGCAATTAGTACAGGGTGGGGCGATACCCGCACAATAAAAGCCCCAACTTCTACAAGCATTTGCTCGAAGTCAGCGAGGCTTCGACTGGGCGGAAAATACACCCCAATAACGGCAACTCCACCCACGACGGCTAGCACGCATCCCCGACCCTTTGCTACCTTATCAAAGGATGGAGAGCCGGCGGCGGCCGGGGCTACGATGGCCACCAAATCCTCGCGGTCACCCACCCAGTCATCACGGGTAGGTATCACGTATGGTTCGGAGACCACGGCCACTTTTATCTCCCACTCTGCCATGCTTTGGACCAGAAGATCTTGAGCTCTGGCACAGTGATTGATGTTCGCCTGCAGGAATGGTAGCGCCATCTAAACAGAGGCGTCCATCGGTTCCGCCTCCGCTTGGCGCTGGGACGACTGTGAGGCTTCAGGGCTCTCCTTAGTTTTCCCCTTTCTTTTGCGGCCTATGCGGCTCCGCTTAGGCCCTTTTTGTGGTTTGTCCCGGACCTCGGGGCACTCCTTCCCACCAATCGGGTGTGTCGCAGGTTTGCCGGCCGCTGTGCATATGGCGCATTGTGGCTCAGCGCGACAATCTCGCGCCCTGTGGTCGGGTTTCCCGCAACGGTAACAGAGACTACTGCGGTCAACCCCAGTCCCACATTTGCTTCCGACATGGCCGGTCTCAAGGCACCGGAAGCACCTCAGGGGCAATCGGTCCAATAGTACCACCCGCGCTGAAATCCAGCCCACTTTTAGCCGGCCGGCATCCACCACCTTCTTGGCAGCCACAACGGGGCAGCTCAGCCACAACGAGCCGCGAGGGCCTATGGTGCCCACCTTGATGCTGTCGGCACTGCAGCCACCCTCTTTGGCCACGGCATCCGCAACCTCCTCAATAGTCACAGAGTCATCGAGCTCCGTGACACGTATGTCGGCGCGCATAACCGGTCGCTGCACCCGTACCATGTCAGCGCTCAGAACCTCTTTGAGCTTGTCCGCCAAGATGTCGGCTTTTTCAGCGCCCGTGGCACCGGAAACCTCCAGCATCCGGGCACCTGTAGCCGTCTTCTTAAATCGCAGCTCTTCAATACCGAGGTCCTTGAGGTTGACGCGATTCTTAGCCTCCTTGAGAAGGGACGCATACGTCACGCCATTTTTCTCAGCGTCGGGCTGCAGGGTGAGAGTTATGGCAGCCGAGCGAGGAGGGCGGAGTTTCACTTTTGATGAAGTGGGTGCTGGAGCACCAGCCGCCTTTTTGACCGCCCGCTTAGAACTCTGTATGGTGCCTTTTTTGGTCACAGTGGTCCACGTCCCGTCCTGAGATGAGGGTGCAGATGCCTGCGGTTGTGGCTCTCTCTGTGTGGCCGCTTCCTTAGCTGCCAGGTTGCCTCCCTTTTTCTTTTGCCCTTTGGATTTAGGGGCAGTGCTAACTGGGGTCTTGTTAAGAGCCGATGCAGAGGCTTCCGGCAAAGACGGATCCGTCGGTGCCACTACAGGCGTCAAGCGCTGGGGCAAAGCCTCAGCTCTTCGCTCTCGAGCTCTGTCAGCAGCCAGTGGAGGCCGCAGACGCGTCTCTGGGAGTAGTCTCCCCTCCATGGCCTCAAATCTAGCACTCACCATGGTCCCTACCTGAATCATGATAGCTCTCGAGATCCCCTCCAGATCAAGCTGTTGAGTTCCGTCTCTTTGCTCCGTCGTAGGCCGGATCTGCCGCATCTCCACTCTCATTTCTGCAAACTCCCGGCGGAGTGCGGCGAGCTCTGCTTGCAGACGGGCGTTGTCCGCCTGCAGCTTGGAGGTTTCCTCCGAGATGGAGCGCTTGCTCAATACCTCCACGGCCTCAACGATATATTGTGCGGCTTCGTTGAGGGACTTTTGAAACGGGCCACTGAGGTGGCTAGACTTGCGGGACACCGTTTTGACAACCTCCACACAACTCAACACCTGCTTACAAAGGGACGACGCCAGTTGGTCGTCAACCTTCCCCGTCAGACACTCAGCCATGAGTGAAGGGCGCGTCACTCTCGTCTTTCGAGCCCTCTCCGTCAACTGCGACACATCTTCAGCGGCGTCGAGGATAAACTCCTCCCGTTTAGCGGCCTTCTTTTCCTTCTGTTCCTTAGCCAGGGCCGCGAATCGACCTGTGCCTCTGCCCTTAGCGGATTTCGTCATCTTTGGCATCGACGTTCCTTCTGCCAGAGTGGCGTCCGGGTCCGAGTTGGGCCCGCCCGGTCTCTTCCGCCAAAATCGGCGGTCACCATCCGACTCAGTGCCGGACGTCACCGTCTCCATGCTCCTGTCGGTATCTGATTCCGACAGGCGCGTCACCACCACTTTTGGGTCCATTAACAGGCCAGGGTCATTTGTGTCAACGCACGCCTTCGGGGCGTACGCTTCCACATCCAGTTCAACGTTGTCCAAATCAGCGGCAGTTTCGATGTCAAGTTTCATGCTAGAGTTGCGTTCACGAAGGCGGGCTGAGCGCCGGCCTACGAAGCATTTGTTGCCCTCCCCTGAGTACGATAGGGCAGCCTCCACCGTAGTGGAAGGATGGGATTCTCCCTTTCGGGGACCCACCAGGGGACTGTTTTCACGCGTGCTTGTTTCCATTTTTGTTTTTTTTTTTTATCTTCGATGCTCCACATCGTCGTCTCTTTTTTTCCGGGGTGAGTACTCCCCTATCCGCGCGCCCTGAAAAGGGCACACCTCCTCATCTCATCGTTCCTTCTACGTAAGCCAAAGTTAGTAGTGTTAGTGTACGCCTTCAGGGCGCACACTTACACCTCCGTATCATCTTATGCCAAACCATATTGCCATCTCAGAGTCCAATTTGTATAAGCCAAGGTCACGTTCGCCGTCAAGGCAAACTGCTCAGTTTAATCCCTCCCTCCAAGCCTTTCTGGTATGGGTAGGCCTGCCAGCATAGCCTTGGAGATCATTGGGATCAACGAGCCTCCCTTACTGCTGACCACCCGGATTTCCGCGAGGAAACTGACCCATACAGTCGACTCGCGAGAAACCCCCCTCTGTAGTGTTTTGTCCGCGCCATCGTACCAATAACTCCGAACTAGAGTTATTGGTACAATGAGACCCCCTATCCGCAACCCGGGGACGCGCCACGTCGGAGTATCACCTCTCCGCCCACTGAGACAACTCAGCAGGTCCGTGGAACCTAACCTAACCTAACCTAACCTAACCTAACCACAGTCCGGCTCTCCCCGCACCCGAGAGCGGCCACAATTACAAGTCCTTCCGCGCTCAAAAATTCCCGAAAATTGGATAAATCAGTGTTTATAACAAGTGTTATACCATTTTGGAATCGCGTTGTAAAGGCGCACCTGTTAGTGATATCAGTGTTGCAATAAGTGAAAATTTGAGTGAGTTACAACGGAAAAAGTGATTTTTCAAGAATTTTGAATTTTAAGTCTTGATTTACTCGAGATTGACAGCGACGACCTATCATTTTTTGGTAGCGTATCGAAGGGCCTTTTGGAGGCCTACACCTGGATACCTTTTGTCGATTTTTCCCGCCAAGGTTGGCGGAGTAATCGACAAAAAAACAAAAGCCACGTGGACACGAGGTCATCGATCCAGAACAGCTGGAAAAATTTTGACTACGGCATCGCGCTCGGACTGCGGCCCTGACTACGGAGGCACTTTTGAAACTTCTTAAAGTTAAGTTTTCGTAGAGTTATTCAATTTTCAAAATTTTTCATTTTTCTAAACTCTATATCTCTGTAATTAAATCGTGAACATAGTAAATTTAAATTGTAATATCATAGACATTAAGGCCATCAGCCCCAATACATTTTTAAAATAATTCTTGTTCAGTCAGTTTTTGTTTAAACATTTTTTGAAAAATTTACTCTCCCACGAGGTACCTGAAATAATAGAGCTGGGGATTTAATTCTTTTAGAATCTTTTTGTATTCAAGTATTAATAGCTGACTTTAAATTTTCACAGTTTTTTACGTAAAACTCTTCAAGTTATTGACGTTATAAGAAAATTTACAAACTTTAAAAAAATATATCTCTATAACTAGATACTCTACCTAAAATATTTTTATTTGTTCAATTAGGTCTTGTAGTGGTGTATTTTCTTGCAAAATTTTAGAATTTATAATTGACAGGTTTTCAAGTTAGGATTTTTTAAAGTTTTTAGGCTTACACTAAACACTACTATTTAAATAGATAGAATAAATTTTTTAATTAGGTTTGATAGAATTAAGTAGGTAGACACCAAATTGTAATTTTTTACAATTTTTTGTACATTAATAGATTTATTGTGCTAATTTTAGTATAATTTACGAGGTTTTTTGTTTAAACCTAAGCAGGGGGGCGACTTTCCTAAAATATTCTGACATAATCTAGTTTGCCACTAAATTACCGTTGTTTTAAGCCCAAACACGGGTAATCTAGCTCAAAAATAGACAAAGTTAGACTTTCGGCGGCCATATTGGCGGCCATCTTGATAAGTATTAAGTCAGCATATCTTCTGATACAGGCATCTCAGAAGGTTGGGGTTTTCAGTATTGGCATCGGCGAGGCAAACACTTTCCGAAAATTGACAAAACAACTCTATGTAGAGTCAACTTTTAAAATTCAAATTTTACGATTGGAACAGCTTGAGCTCGTCGGGACCATTATAGAAACCCCAAACACCAACCTTCTACGGCAAAAATTGACGTCTAGGCAGGCTTCTAAAGACTTGACGGCCATTTTGGCGGCCATCTTGGAAAAATTGTAAGCCTCATATCTCCCAAACCAATTGACCGATTTTTACAGGACTTCCTTTGACATTTAGGGCACACAAAGCCCTATCAAATTAATAGCCTAGACCGACTCTATATAGAGTTATAATTTTTTCACGTAGAGTCTGACTCTACTAATATTTATTCGTACATTGCTTACTCTCTAGTGTTTTATTTTACTGTAAAGCCATATCTGACATATTGTTTATACATTTTTATACAATTTTTATACAATTTTATACAATTTTATACAGTTCTATAATTTATACTATTTACATTATTGTGACTGTTGCATTTTTGCACCTGTGTACCGACCGCTTACGTATTTGACTCGCTGAGATTTCGAAAACTTTTTATAATGTTCCGCACACCTGCAAAGAGCAAAAACGATATGGCCCTTAGCCCCCAAGAGTCCCCTAGGGTCTCAAAATCGTCTTCTGATTCGGCATCAGTAGGTCCCTCTCACTGTGGGAACGTAACATACGACCTCTTGGACCTGGCTAAAACATCCGTAGTTAGCAGAAGCGTTGAGAGACTGGAGGCTATCGGGGGAACCGTAGCCATGTCCCCACAGCTCAAAACACCGCCTAAGCCAGCGACCAGGCGTGCCTCTACCGGAACACGAACAGGGTCAGAACCCCAGAAACCCAAACCGAAAGGGACACTCTCGCAAGAGAGCCAACCGTCGACGTCGACATCGACGACATCGACCCGAAAACCATCGACGGAGACCGCGGGCAGCTCACCTCGACAGGAAGTAAAACAACGAGACCGGCTGGCGGAAGCTAAAGCCTGCGTCACAAAGGCCAAACTACACCTAGGAAACTCGAGGAACATCAAAACCGAGATAAAAACCGAGGTAACGCAGGCTATAGACAGACTCTACCAGCTGGTGAAAGAATCGGAAAGTGTCAAAGGAAGAGGACAGAAGACAGCGAGCGACCCTGGAAAACAACCGCAGCAGGAGAACGAGCCACCGAAGGCTGAAGAAAGAACAAGCGAAAAGGACAGGGAAGGAAAGGAAAAGAGGAGGGAAAAAGAGGACGAGATAATCAGAAAAATAGTAGAGCATGGAAAGTTACTAGAGGACCACAAGAAGGAAATGGAGAAGCTGGCAGAAACCATCAAGGTCCAGCAAGAGACCTTCACGAACAGAGGTTCCTACGCGAGTATAACCGCGGGCCCCCCGAAACAGCCGGCCATGCACTCCATTATAATATCCTCGAAAAACGAACAGGAGACAGGAGACCAGGTGTTCGAAAAGATTAGAAAGGTAGTGAACGCAGCGGAAGAGGGCACGAAGATTGACAAGATTAGGAAGGCAAAAGACAGGAAGATAATAGTAGGATGCCAAAATGAGGAAGAACTGAGGAAGGTAAAGAAAAGGCTAGCGGAAAGGGATAAACAGCTCAACGTGGAGGATATCAAGAACAAAGACCCGCTTGTTATCCTCTACGGAGTCCTGCAGAGCCACACGGATGAGGAAATCATTAAAGCCATCCGCACCCAGAATGGGCACTTGCTGAGAGAGGTGAGCGGCGAGGAAGACCGCATGGAGATACGCTTCCGCCGCAAAGCGAGGAACGCACTCATCGCCCACATCGTCATCAAGGTGTCCCCCCGACTGTGGCAGTGCCTCACAAACGCGGGAAATGTATACATCGATATGCAGAGGATCAGAGTCGCCGACCAGTCCCCCCTAGTACAGTGCTCGCGCTGTCTAGGGTACGGACATGGGCGGCGATTCTGCACTGAAGCGATCGATGTGTGCAGTCACTGCGGTGGTGCACACCTCAGGGCGGAGTGCCCGGACTGGATGAGCGACGTCACCCCCTGCTGCGTAAACTGCATCAAGACCAAGGCTGCGAGGACAGACCACAGCGCGTTCAGCAATGAATGCCCGGTGAGGCGCAAGTGGGAGGCACTTGCGAGATCCACCGTTTCGTATTGCTGAGGGCGCCCTGTATAAAATCATTCAAGCAAACCTTAGGAAGCAGCAGTTAGCTACGGATGAAGTCTTCATCGAAGCCACGAAGTCTAAAGCAGCAGTCCTTCTCCTACAGGAACCGTACGTGGGGTCACAACAGAGACTGAAGGGGTACCCAGGCGCCAGGATATACCAGAACCTAGAAAAAGGCGAAATAGTCAAGGCGGCGATAGCTGTTCTAGACTCCACCTTAGATGTGATACAACACCCGCAGCTCACCACCAAAAACATCGCCGTACTGGGAATCCAGACAACCGCCTGGAAGGTGAACCTGGTCTCCATATACCTGGAAGGTGATCAGCCCTTGGAACCTTATCTTGACCACCTGACCAAGATCATCAACGAACTGGGACCAGTTAGGCTGATCATTGGAGGAGACGCAAACTCCTGGAACATCTGGTGGGGAAGCGTCAGGACCAACTCCAGAGGAGAAGACCTCATGAGCTTTATCGACGAACATGGGCTACAGGTACTCAACGACGGCTCCACGCCAACTTTCGACACGGTGAGAGGCGACCACAGATACACCAGCCACGTAGACATCACGGTCTGTTCGGAAGACATGCTCACCCTGGTGGAGCGATGGACCGTTGTGGAAGGCATGACGAGCTCGGACCATAACGGCATCACACTCAATATACGGTTACACAAAGCACACGGAACACAAATCACACGCACAACCCGACTCTACAATACAAAGAAGGCAAATTGGGCCCAATTTCATGAGAAATTGGACCAATTTGAAGCAGACCACCACCTCACACTCACAGAAGTAGAGCACATTCACAACACGCAACAAATAGAAGAAGTCATACACACATACACACAAGCAATCACACACGCATGCACACAAACCATACCAGTCAAAAAACACACACAAACACTTACCATCCCGTGGTGGTCCGAAGAGCTCGCACAGCTGAAGAGAGAAGTCGCCACCAGGAAGCGAAGGATCAAGGGCACTGCGCCAGTCCGGAGAGCGAGAGTCGTCGAAGAGTACCTGAAAAAGAAAGAAGAATATGAGATGGAGGCGGAGAAGGCAAAGGTGCAAAGTTGGAGGGACTTCTGTAGCAAGCAGGACCGGGAGGGAGTCTGGGAGGGGTTGTATAGGGTAATAGGCAGGACCAGGAAAAGGGTAGAAGACGAGCCACTCCAGATTGAAGGCAAAGTATTGGACGCTAAAGGATCTGTGAAAGTCCTAGCGGAAACATTTTATCCGGAGGACCACGCAGAAAGCGACAATACCGACCATCGCAGAATAAGAGCAGAAGCGGAGACAGTGAACAGTGAACAACAAGATGAGTCTTGCGATCCACCGTTCACGGAGACCGAGCTCAAAGCTGCGGTAAATGCCTTCAACCCGAAGAAAGCACCAGGAGCGGACGGCTTCACCGTCGATATATGCGCGGAAGCGATAGGCAGTGACCCAAAATTGTTCTTGGCAATCGTCAACAAATGCCTAGAGCACGCGCATTTCCCGGATCCTTGGAAGGAGGCCACGGTGATAGTTTTACGAAAACCCGGCAAAGACAATTACACCACCCCGAAGTCGTACAGGCCCATCGGGCTCCTCCCAGTACTAGGAAAGATCTACGAGAAGCTATTGATCAACCGCATCAAGTTCCACCTAGTGCCGAGGCTCAGCCTTCGCCAGTACGGATTCATGCCCCAAAGAAGCACCGAAGACGCCCTCTATAACCTTATGCAACACATAGACGCCAAGTTAGAACAAAAGCGGATTTTGACGCTAGTGTCGCTGGATATAGAGGGCGCCTTCGATAGCGCGTGGTGGCCGGCCATCAAAGTCCGACTGGCGGAGGAGAAGTGCCCGGTGAACTTGAGGCGGGTGATCGATAGCTATCTCCGCAACCGAAAAGTCAAGGTCCGTTACGCTGGGGAGGAGCACGCTAGGCATGCGGAAAAAGGGTGTGTGCAAGGGTCAATCGGTGGCCCCATCCTGTGGAATTTACTGCTGGACCCCCTTCTTCAGGACCTAGAGCGTAGGGGAGATTACGTGCAGGCGTTCGCGGACGACGTCGTACTCGTCTTCGATGGTCAGACGGCGTTAGAGATCGAGAGACAGGCCAATGCCGCACTCGAACATGTTCGGGCGTGGGGAGTCCGTAACAAACTGAAGTTTGCGCCTCACAAAACCATGGCAATGGTGATCACGCGCAAACTAAAGTATGACTCCCCGCGCCTTAGCATGGGCGGGATCGACATTGGTCTGTCAAAAGAGATCAAACTGCTCGGTCTCACCATCGACGACAAGCTCACTTTTAACTCGCATGCCGCGAACGTCTGCCGTAAGGCACTTAGGTTTTACAACCAGCTGTCTCGAGCAGCAAAAGTAAGTTGGGGCTTGCAACCTGAAATTATCAGGACAATCTACACAGCGGTAGTAGAGCCCACAATCATGTACGCAGCTAGCGCATGGGCTCCTGCCACTGCTAAGCTGTGTATTCGCAAAGAGCTCGACACGGTGCAGCGTGGCTTTGCACAGAAAATTGTTAAGGCGTACAAAACGGTCTCACTCAACTCGGCGCTATTACTGGCTGGGTTGCTTCCACTGGACATTAGAGTCAGGGAAGCAGCCTCGCTTTATAGAGTGAAGAAAGGTTACACCCAGCAAGTAATAGGAGATCGAGAGATTGAGACACCAGTGCCATACGCAACCACGCCACACCCGGCACTGCGGACGGAGCTCAGCTTCACCTGCTTGGAGGACGGAGCAGCATTGAACCAGAACCTCGACACCCACCTAAACATCTTTACGGACGGGAGCAAAATTCAAGGGAGAGTTGGTGCCGCACTATCCATCCGAATCGGCGACACAGAAATTTGCTCCCGAAAACTGAGGCTGGACGAATGCTGCACCGTCTACCAAGCGGAACTGCTCGCTCTAGCGACGGCGACGGGCGAGGCGCTCAAGAGGTTGCAACCTAGCTGCAGCATTTTCAGCGACTCGCGCGCCGCCCTCGAAACGGTCACCAATCTCACTTCCCCCCATCCCCTAGCAGCCCAGATTAGAGAAGACATAGCCTGTCTGAATAATCTAGATAAAATACTAAAGTTATTTTGGATAAAGGCTCACGCGGGGATGGAGGGAAATGAGAGAGCTGACGAATTAGCTAAAAGTGCAGCACTGCACTTAAAGGTAAAGGCGAAATACGACAGCTGCCCTGTCTCATTCGCAAAGCGAGAAATCAGAAAAGGATCGCTTTGCGAATGGAACAGTCGCTACGCTGACGCCTCACAAGGCGCAGTCACGAAGACGTTCTTCCCTAATGCTATTGATGCGCACCGCATAATCAAAACGATTGACCTATGCCCTATCACTGCTCAAATATTCACGGGACACGGCGGGTTCTCCTCATACTTGCATCGTTTCAAGTGTAAGGATAGTCCGTCGTGCCCCTGCGACCCCGAGGTGGAAGAGAGCTTGTTACATATTATCACCTGCTGTCCCAGATTCGGCACGGAACGATACGATGTAGAAAACAAGATAGGGAAAATTGTAGAAGTAGGTAACTTAGCAAGTATAATAGGTGATATAAACTGTAGAGATAAGTTTTTAGAATATTGTATTAAAATTGTAAGAAAAGTAGCAAAAATAAATAAGTAAAAATAAGGAACACTATTATATAATCTTAATTATTTAATATGTGTACAATAAATATAAGGAGTTTATAAATAATGTTAAAACTGTATCATGTAAAAATAATAAAGAAAACACCCTGTCTTTAGAATCCTAATAATTTAAGTAAAAATATAAAAAATGTAGAGTAACTGTAATTAATGTAAGAATGGGAAGAATGAAAGAAAGATAAAGTATGAGGCATGAAAGTGCGAGAGGCATTAAAGCGAGAAATAGTATGAAAGGGTAGCTTGCAAAAAATGTGCCCGGTCACGCCGGGGGAATTAGAATAATAAATAAAAAAAAAAAAAAAAAAAAAAACCTAACCTAACCTAACCTAACCTAACCTAACCTAACCTAACCTAACCTAACCTAACCTAACCTAACCTAACCTTTTTTTTTTTTTTTTTTTTTTTAATGCGGAGAATGCGTTTAGGCACCATAGCCTCGTTGGGGACGAGGCCGTGTGTGGGACTCAACCCGTCCTAGCGACAGGCAATACCCACTAAACTCCGCAGTGACCCGCTATCGCCGAGTGGTGGTGTCGTGGGAATCTGGCTAAAGCCTTTACCGCCACAACACCACCAGCGATTGCCCCTTTACAGGGGCCCCACAGGCCCCCCCAGTGTGACTGGGGGGGGATGGCGGGAACAGCTGGGTCGCCAGGCTGTTCCCGCCGTTCGGCGGGGATGAGGGTCTGTGCAATGGAGGCCGGTTGAACGCCCCTACGTTCCCAGCCCCCAGACCCTCATCTGATCCCACTGCCCGACAGGGTGGCCGAGTTGACCCTCCCTGCCGCGCCGCCAGCCTTGAAGGCCGGCCATCCCACGACCCGGAGGTCCGCTGAGTCCCTCACTGGGACTCCGCCACGCGGACGACCGCCTGTCCATCCACTGTGCCCTATGCATATATCATAGGGACACGCGGAGGACACCCTCGTGTCGGATTATTCGCTGCCGTCGATCACTTCCCACAAGTGGGAAGTGATCGACGGCACCCAGGGTACACCACGAGGAGGTTATCCGACCCAGTACCCCAACCTAACCTAACCTAACCTAACCTAACCTAACCTAACCTAACCTAACCTTTTTTTTTTTTTTTTTTTTTAAGTGGGAAAATGCCCTCGCATTTCCCTTCCACCATGGGGGTGGTGGAAGGGGGTATGTGGGACTCGAACCCACTAAAAACCCACTATGAGCAGTCGCCCGCCTTCGTGGGGCCGAGATGGGGTCGCGTTAGCATTCACCATCTGGCCCCGGCGGTTGGCCTGGAACCCGTGTCCAGGCCCCGGCCAAGGAGGGGTGGTCACTGCTCACCAGGACCACCCCTCAGACGAGTGGAGCCGTGCAAGCCGGCGGAGAGTCCCCCGACTCTCCACCAGGTGGCTCCACTACAGGGGAAGTCGAAGAAGGCGGGCAAACCGCCCCCTCCTACCCCCCCTTCGCCTCCGGCGGATCGGGTCAGAGCGGGCATCGTCCTCTCTGACCCTCTCCGCGGCCTCCTTCTGCGACATCACCTGTTCGCAGAAGGAGACCATCGCCTGCCACTCCCTGTCGCCGTCGAGCATGGCGTTGACCACGCTCGGCAGCGAGAGGTCCCCTCCCAGGGTGGCTGAAAGTGTGTGTCGCATGGGACCCCACGCGGCACACACCTCCAGCGTGTGGTGCGCCGTATCCTCCGGCGCACCACATTCGTGGCAGGCCGGGGTCGCCTCCCGTCTCGCGATCTGGTACAGGTACTTTCCGAAACATCCATGTCCGGAAAGCACCTGCACCAGTCGGAACGTAAGCGACCCGAATCGCCGCCGCACCCAGTCACGGAGGACCGGGCGAATGGCCTCCACCGTCCACTGACCAGGGACCGGTGGAGCCAGGTCCTCCGCCCACCGCCTCAACATGGCGGCCCGCGCCTGTCGCCGTAGGCCCTCCACCCGATCCCACTCCAGGTGCTCCCCGTCGGATCTCCTCGCCGCCACGAAGTGGTAAACTTCGGCGAGGATCTCCGCTTGGAGAGCCCAGGGGGGATCGCCGGCCAGCACGCATGCTGCCGTCCAGGACACCGTCCGGTATCCGCGGATCACCCTCGTCGCAATGACCCGCTGCGGTTGTCGCAGCAGGGTCATGTTCGCGCGACCGAGGGCGTCCACCCAGACCGGTGCCCCGTACAGGGCCATACTCCGGATCACTCCGGAGTATAGACGGCGACATGTGGCGCTCGGGCCGCCCACGTTGGGCAGCAGCCTCCCCAGTGCGGCGGCGGCTCCCAGGACTCTCGGGGCCAGCTGGGTAAAGTGGGCCCCGAAAGTCCACCGTCCGTCCAGGATGAGACCCAGATATTTCATCTGGGTCCCAACCCGGACCGGGACTCCGTCCAGGACCACTCTGGTCCCTGGCGGGGGTCCCCCCCGAGGCCCGTGGAACAACAGGGCCTCGGTCTTGGAGAGGGCCACTCCCAGCCCGAGGGAGCGGATGCGGTCGATCACGTGGGCCGTGCCCACCTCGGCCAACCGCACCGTCTCCCTCAGGTCCCTCCCCCTGACTACGACCAGGGTGTCGTCCGCGTAGCACGCAACCCGCATGTTGGCGGGCAGCGTGCCACGGAGGACCCAGTCGTAGCCGATGTTCCACAGGAGCGGTCCCAGCACCGACCCCTGTGGAACCCCGCGGACGACGCGACGGCGTCTCAGACCGTCGCGTCCCTCCACCAGGACTTCGCGGTCCTGGAGGTAGTCCGCCAACAGCCTCCGCAGATACAGGGGCACCCCGTGGTAACGGAGCGCCTCCTGTATCGTTCCGTGCGGCAGACTGTTGAAGGCGTTGGCAATGTCCAGCGAGACAGCCAACGCCTTATCCCCCTCCCGGACCGCCTCCTGCGTCCACCCCTTGAGCCAGAGCAAGGCGTCAATCGTTGACCGCCTCGCTCTGAACCCAAACTGGGCCTCCGACAACTGAGGCCCAGTGCCGCCTAGGTGCCGGACGACGCGGGAAGCCACCACTCTTTCCAGCAGCTTCCCCGCGTCGTCGAGCAGCACTATTGGCCTGTATGCGGAAGGCGAGTCTACGGCACGACCCTCCTTCCGCAACAGGCACAGCCGGCCGTCCTTCCACAGCTTCGGGAACCGTCCGGACGTGATGCACACGTCGAACAGCTCCCGAAGCCGATCGCCCATCTCCCTGAGGGCGATCCTCAGGACCCTCTTCGGGATCCCGTCCGGACCCGGCGCCGTCCGTTTGCCGCTCAGGCGGCCGACGGCCAACTCCATCTCCACCTCTGAGACAGGTGGGATGGAGTCCGGGTCCACCTCCTCGACCGGCGAGGAGGGCGCCGCCATCGCGGGCGGGGTGTGGTGGGGGTCGATGGCGGGGAAAAGCCCCTCCAACACCCCGCCCAGGATCTCCGGCTCCAGGGACTCCGCAACCGGGGGCGCCTGGCCCCGGAATTTCTTCCGGGCCGCTCTATACGGGCGCCCCCACGGATCCCTATCGAGGCCCTCTAGGGCCTCGCGCCAGGACCGCTCCTTGGCCCGACCGATGGCCAGCTGCAGCTCCCGCTTCGCCTCGCGGTAGGAGCTGTACAGCTGCTCCTCGGCTGTCAGCTCCTCGGCTGACAGCTCGCCGTCGGTCCGCCCGTGACGTCGCCTCCTACGGTGAGCGTAGGAGCGGCGCGCCGCCGAGCAGGCGGCTCGGAGATCCGCTATCTCCGAGCTCCACCAATAGACCTCCCGGCGGCCCGGGAGGCGTCTGCTCCTAGGCATGGCGGCGTCGCACACCGCGGTCACCGCCTCCCGGAAGCGGCTCGCTGCGACTTCCGCCTCCGGGTGTGTGGGCGCGGCGAACCACGACTGGACGATCGCCGCCTCGGACGCCACCTCGGCGTCGAGGCGAGAGATCGCCCAGCGCGGGAAGTCCGCTCGCGCCACTTGCCCCCCTTGGATGTCGGTGGTGGAGGAGATCTCGAACCATATGTATTTATGGTCCGAGAGAGTCTCCACCTCCGACATCACCCTCCACGACTGGACACGTGCCGCGACAGCGGGGGTGGCGAACGATACGTCCACCACGGACCCCCCTCGCTGTCGCACGCACGTGTGGGCCGACCCTCTATTCAAGAGGGTCAGTCCCGTGGCAACCCCCCACTCCCTGACAATCTCCCCACGAGAGTCGGTAGAGGGGTTGCCCCAGTCCCGGGCCTTGGCGTTCAGGTCCCCCATAAAGAGGACCTGACGTGGCACCTGCCTTCTAACCGCCGCGGCTAGGAGGTCCATAAAGACCTCCAGCTCCGCAGCGGTTCTGTTGGGGGAGAAGTATGCGCCAACTGCCGCATACTCCCCCCACTTGGCCACCACGTACCCCGCACCTCTCTCTACTACCGAGAGGGGGGGACCGCCATGCGCCCTTCCCACGATGGCCACGGAGTCGTCCAGGTCCCCAGCCCAGCACGCATGCTGAGAGGGGACAAAGTACGGCTCCGCAGCGACCGCCAAGTCGACGTTCCACTGCGCCAGGGACTGCATAAGCAGATCTTGAGCCCTGGCGCAGTGGTTGAGGTTCGTCTGGAGGAGGTTGAGTTGGCCGACTTGATCCATGTTAGTCAGCCATCTCAACCTCCTCGCAAGTCGCTTGGCTCGCTCCCGTCACGGGAGCGACCAGTGGAGTCACTGGGGTGGTCCGGACCCCAGCGGTTCTCCCCTTCGTTTTGGGGGGAACACAGCTTCGCGTCCCCATTGTGTGCCCGGCCGGCCTCCCCGACTCTGCGCATATAGCGCAGTGGGGGTCGGCCCGCCCGCAGGTGGCCGCCTTGTGACCTGTGTTTCCACACCGGAAGCACAGGTCACCCCTGTCGGACGTCGAAGGGCACTGGGGGCGTGTATGCCCCAGCCCCATGCACTTGTAACAGCGCATGGGGCGATCCCCCAACGACACCAGCCGTGCCACGCTCCACCCGACCAAAAGCCTGCCCTCTTTCAGCAGCACCTTGGCTGCCGAGACAGGGCAGGACACAATGGTGGAGCCAGTGCCTCCGGGGCCGGTGCGCACCTCTCCAGCCCTCACGAGCCCGACGTCGCAGCGGCCCGCCTCGGCCACTGCAGCGGCCACCTTCTCCTTGGTGGCCGTGTCGTCCAGGCCGATGACGCGCAGGTCCGTCGTTTTGACGGGCCTGGTCACCACGGCCACCTCCGACAGGACCTCGCGGAGCTTCTCCGCGAGCCTGTCGGCTTTCTCCTCTGTTTGGGAGCCAGGAATCTCCAGCATCCTGGCTCCCGTGGCCGTCTGCCTGAATCGGACAAGATCAATTCCGATCTCGCGGAGTTTGATCCTGTCCTGGGCCAGCTGCAGGACGGCGCTGTAAGTGACCCCGGCCTCCTGGGCCGCGGGACGCAATGTCACCACGACCGCCGCGGAGTTAGGGGCCCTCGGTAGCGCCGCCATCGGCCTCGGCGCCGCCTTGACAGCGGCAGCAGCCGCAGGCGCAGAGCGGGCCGCAGCGGCGGTGGCAAAAGTCACCGGCGCTGAAGGGGGGGAGGATTTCTTCCCCCTTTTCCCGCGCTTCCTCGGCCCTGGGGCAGCCACTGGGGCAGCCACTGGAGCAGGCGCTGGGGCAGCCGCTGGGGCAGCCGCTGGAGCAGGCACTGGGGTAGCCGCTGAGGGGACGGAGGATTTCCCCCTACCCTTCCCTTTTCTCGTCACCGTCGCCCAGCTGTCACCAGCAGGGACAACTGCCGGCATGGGCCTGGGCGGCGGTGGAACGGCATCCGCTGCAGCCCTCTTAGCGTCCGCCCTCAGTGGCGGACGCACAACAGGCGCTGGCAAGAGGCGCTCCTCTATTCCCGCCATTCGGGCACTCAGCATGTCCCCGAATGTCAGGGAGAAGGAGCGCTTCAGCTCCTCCAGCATCTCCCCCATCCCTGAGGGAGCCTGCATCGCCACGGAGGCAGAGGCAGCAGCAGCGGCGGCGGCTGAGGTGGCGACGGCGGCCTCCGTCTTGGCCTCAGAGAATCCACGACGGAGCGCCTTCACCTCTGCCTTGCAGGCCTCCACCTCCAGGCGTAGACGGCCATTGTCGGCCCTCAGTAACTGCGTCTCCCTGGCCTCGCTCCGCTCGGCGAGGGCGTCGACAACCTCTCGCAGGCACCTCGCCGAAGTTTTTAACAGGCCAGCGAGCTCCCCCTTGAGGTTCGACGACCTCTTCACGACCCCCAAGATGTTGGAGAGGCTCTCTCCTGCCCGCGCCCTCAGCGATTGCGCGTCCAGCGCACTGGCGTCGCTGTCCGCCAATGAAGCGACTTCATTGCCGCTGTCCGCCCTTGGCGCCTTTTCAGAGGCCCCCCTGTAACAACGTTTGTTGAGGGTATCCGCCATCGCAGGGCGGAGAAACTCCTCCCTCGACGGACCCCCAACTTTGGCAGCTCTCCCCTTGCCGCCTCCTCTCTTCGACGTCGCGACCTTTGCAGCCGCCGCACCCTCGGTCTCCGTGTCGGAGTCTAGATACCCCGGCGCGAAGAACGAGGAATACGGCCGCTTCCTGGCCGCCTCGTCTACTGACATGTCCGAGAAGTCGGACTCCGCCCCTTCCTCCGTGCCGGAGGGGCCCTGAAGAGGGCCTTTTTTGGGCGCAGCCGACGACTCGGACTCCGACCCCGATTTAACCCCCGGTGACTGGCCCTTAGAAGGGCCTTTTACGAATCGCCCGTTCGCCTTGCGTAGGGGCTTCGCAGCCTGCGACGCATAATGCGGAGTCCGCGATACCTCCAAGCAAGCCGGACCGGCTTCAGCAGCCTCCCGACGACAGGGGGGGGGTGACCCTCCCCCGCTTACAATAGAACGTTCGTCCATCCTGAGATGGGAAGGCGGAACAACGCACAGGAGCCTAGCTCGACCGTGCTAATTATTCACGCCAACCCACAACAGTTGGCAATAACTAACTACCCACAACAGTTGGCAACAACGCGAGGGAGCCTAGCTCGACCCTGCTAATTGTCACCAAAAGTTCCGAGCGTCAAGGAAAAGTTAGAGAGATTGGTGCCTCAGAGCGAAAATTGTGGCAAGGACCAAACAAAAATCCGAACGAACCTAACCTAACCTAACCTAACCTAACCTAACCTAACCTAACCTAACCTAACCTTATCACTGCGGTGTCCTTTTACTTCGAGCCCACCGAACCCATGGAGCCATACCTGGATCAACTCAAAAAGATTGGCGAGGAGACTGGACCCAGGAAAATAATAGTGGGTGGTGATGCAAATGCTTGGAATACCTGGTGGGGCAGCCTAACGATCGATAGGATATGCTTGGTGCTCTTGATGACCTAGGCCTTCACATCCTGAACCAGGGAGACACCCCCACCTTCGACACTATCAGAGGAGGAAAAGTATATTCGATTCAAGTAGATATCACGGCATGCTCTACCAATATGCAGGACCTGGTCGAAGGATGGAGGGTGGATGACGGAGTCACGAGTGCAGACCACAATGCCATTACCTTCAGCATTAACCTTAAGAAGTCCAAAGGTACAAGCGTAGCGCGCAAAACTAGGGTGTACAACACGAAAAAGGCAAACTGGGGACAGTTTCATGAGAAACTGACCCAGTTTAAAGCTGAAAACAACATAAATAAAATAGAAATAGATAAAATAGATAACATATTAGATCTAGATAACATCACAAAAAAGTACATAAGTATAATCAGTCAGGCATGCACTCACGCAATCCCTAAAAAAAAAAAAAAAAAAACAAAAAAAAAAAAAAAAAAAGGAAACTTACCTCTCCGTGGTGGTCCGAAGAACTTGCTGCACTGAAGAAGGCGTCCATCACCAGTCTTATACCCCGAGGACATGAAGAGTGAGGACAATGCTGACCACCACCAAACTAGAGAAGCAGCGAAGTACGTAAACGACTGGGTACATGATGAAACACATGACCCACCGTTTACATCCGTCGAGCTAGCGTCTGTGGTGGAAAGCTTCAGCCCCAAAAAAAAAAAAAAAAGCCCCGGGTTCAGACGGCTTCACCGCCGACATTTGTAGATCAGCGATCAAGGAAAATCCCGCCGACTTCCTCGCGTTGGCAAATAAATGCCTGGACTTGGGATACTTCCCCACCATCTGGAAGGAGGCCACAGTGGTAGTCTTAAGGAAACCCGGAAAGGACAACTATGCGCATCCAAAGTCCTACAGGCCCATCGGTCTCCTTCCAGTGTTGGGGAAGATCCTCGAGAAATTGGTTGTGAGGCGCATACAATGGCACATAGTACCGCGGATCAGTACTCGCCAGTACGGCTTCATGCCAAAAAGGAGCACCGAAGACTCCCTCTATGACCTGATGGAGCATGTTAGGAGTAAGCTTCGGCAGAAGAAGCTCTTGACATTGATATCCTTGGATATAGAGGGAGCCTTCGATAGCGCCTGGTGGCCCGCTATAAAGATACGTCTGGCTGAGGAAAGATGCCCTGTCAACCTCAGGAAGGTAATAGGTAGTTACCTCAACAACCGAATGGTGAGGGTGCGCTACGCAGGTGAGGAGCACACACTATAACATAACGCCAGGTGCTCCAGGGCTGCTGCTGAGAAGCGGTTAGACTTGTGCACAGTCAGTGCGCCTTCTGCTCATCTCACAAATTCTGGTCAGTTCTTTTAATTTTATTATGATTGTGGTGACGAATGTTGATTAGAATTAGGTAGTCGCTGGTACTCACATTTAAGGGCAATCATTGTTTTGATACTGCGGTAATGACTGGAATTGGCCAAATCAGCATAAAATGTTAACCATCAAACTTTAACTTTTAACGCAGTGACCCACTATTAATGATAGCTATTATGGTAATTTAAATCTTATAGGAAACCTCTATTCGGCACCTAAAGCCGTTGGTAGAGTCATTGGTAGAGTCGTAGGTAGAGCTGTTGGTAGAGTCGTTGGTAGAGTCGTTGGTAGAGTCGTTGGTAGAGTCATTAGTAGAGTCGTAGGTAGAGCAGTTGTTAGAGTCATTTGTAGAGTCAATGGTAGAGTCATTGGTAGAGTCGTAGGTAAAGCTGTTGGTAGAGTCGTCAGTAGAATCATTGGTAGAGTCGTAGGTAGAGCAGTTGGTAGAGTCATTTGTAGAGTCAATGGTAGAGTCATCGGTAGAGTCGTTAGAAGGGTCAACAACAGTGTATTGTGAAGTGTTTTCTAATTTTTACACTAGTTGTAATTTCTGCGTGCCTGTTACCAACGAAGCCTTAGCTGCCAGGAGCATTCCTACAGTTTCGACTTGAAACGCCGTCATGGTTGTGCTCTTGATAGGTTCGTTTTCTGACAGTGGAAGCCACATCCGGAGCCAGTATTGGTTTTCGAACCATCTGTGTAAATGTGGAACATGTATGGTGATTTCTCTTCCATCAACGGTTCTTCTGCTTTGCTACGATATACTTTCTATTGCTAATAAAAGTCGTGGCTATTTTGTCAGCGCCGATTAATGCTTCTGGGAAAATACCGATTGCTAGGTCCAGTTTCTTACAGTGGTTCGTTTTTGTGACACTGCCTTTTCACAGTATTGTTGACTTTATTCTAAGGGTGGCCGCTATAGCTTCTGGTTGTATGGCTGGCGGTAACCCTAGTATTATTTCTAGCGCTGCCGATGGGGTGGTTTTCCTGCATCTGCTGATCATTGAGCATGCTAGTCTTTGTAGCACATAAGAAGATATAACCGTGGATTTACCCCCACCGCAAATAGTCACTCAATTACGTCAGTTTATAGAGCTAGCCTAGCTTCGTAATTAAAACAATTTGTTCACAAATTCTAATATTTTATAATGACTCTACTTCATGCTCTTACAGGGAAAAACTATAAGAAGGCGTATGCATTTGTCCTGATAGATCATTTTACAATATTCGTTATATCGCATGAATCCCTCTAACCTCCTGTGGTCTAGTGGTTTGCCTACCGGTGTCAGATCCAGAGGTCCCGGGATCGATCCCCTGGGGTAGTACAATATTGTGCTTGGTTTGGTGGTAGAACTTTGTTTAGGTCGGCCTGGCTAGCTAGACTAGCTACCACCATTCTACCTGACTCAATCGCCATAATTTTTTTGATTGTTGTGTTGTGTTAAGATAGCCAGTAAACCTCAAAAACTGATGTTGTTGAGGGTTCCGGGTGAAGTGCGCTTCCACCTTCCTCTTTATCATTAACAAAAAAAAAATGCCCATAATGTAGCCGCGTTACGGAATTGATCGGTAAAGTAGTGCGGCCGTTATATTTGATGATTGCTGATTGTGCTGAATATAAATTAACTTAGATGCAGTTAAAACTTTGGCTGTAGACAACATTAAGAAAGACGCGTCTTATGATAAAGCTAGGTTTGATTGCAATTAAGCTAAGCTTGATAAGTTCGTAGTTGGAGATTTTGTGCTTTTAAAGAACGAAGAACGCAATCAAACGAAGCTTGATCCAAAATATAGAGGTCCGTTCAAGATTGTTGAAGTCCTCGATGGTGACAGGTATACAATGAAAGCTCTAACTGGAAAAAGGATTTACAAGTATGCACATGACCGTTTGAGGCGAATGCCTGGAAATCAGATTCCAATTGATGATGATATGGTAGAGCAAGACTCTACAGTTGATAATTAAAATTAATTGATTTGTTTCAAATTTGTTGACTCTACCACACTATATTGCTGTCACTGGTCAAGTGGCAGTTGCAGAGTGCTGGCTAAGTGCTAGGGGTTTTTGCTGTCGCTGGATAAGTGACAGTTGCAGAGTGCTGGCTAAGCGCTAGGGGTTTTTGCTGCCGCTGGTAAAGTGGCAGTTGCAGAGTGCTGGCTAAGTGCTAGGGGTGTTTGCTGTCGCTGGATAAGTGACAGTTGCAGAGTGCTGGCTAAGCGCTAGGGGTGTTTGCTGCCGCTGGTAAAGTGGCAGTTGCAGAGTGCTGGCTAAGCGCTAGGGGTTTTTGCAGCCGCTGGTAAAGTGGCAGTTGCAGAGTGCTGGCTAAGCGCTAGGGGTGTTTGCTGCCGCTGGTAAAGTGGCAGTTGCAGAGTGCTGGCTAAGCGCTAGGGGTGTTTGCTGTCGCTGGATAAGTGACAGTTGCAGAGTGCTGGCTAAGCACTGGGTATTTTGACATCACTGGTTAAGCGATGGTGGCAGAGTGCTTGGTTGACCACCGGGTATTTTGCCATTACTGGTTGATCGATGTTGGCAAGGTGCTATGTGTGGTATGGTACAGACAATAACAATCAATCTAAATAGAAAATTGACATGCTTTGATAGCTGTAGAGACTTGGTTTTCAGTTGATTCGTTGGGTATTGTGATCCCTATTGCTGTGTGAGAAGTAGAGTTCTTCTTGTAATAAAACCCAAACGATTTTATGATTTTTAACTGTCTTTTAGGTGTGTAAGGCAGGATGGCCGTGTGGTAAAACTACTCTCGTTGCCTTGTTTTGTTACAGGAACGTCATACGAGGACGAATGGCAATTCAGAATGGCCGTGTCGGAGAAGAGGAACGTCGAGCGTTGAAAAACAACGTTCGGGTGTAATCGGCGTGCGGCGCGACGTTGGCGGCGACGACGGCAGCTCGGGCGAGACCGACCGACAGAGCGGTCGTGTCGCACGCGCACGCCGGGAACACCACGTGACCTCAACTCAGACATTTCTAACTACCTACCTAGCTAGTAGCCACAGTGCTAAATCTGTTTGCTACAATATCGTGTGTTCAAGCCAGTGTTTATATTCTCGCTGTGATACCAAAGTCTACGGATCTAGCGCCCACAACCATGGACACTCAGACATGATAACCACAAGCACAGATGATCCTGACATTATACGCCCGAGCTACCTCCGTCATGTATATATTTTTGTCTGTTGCGCGGACAGACCGTTTATTTGTATTATAGCGAGCCCGCTATAATACAAATAAACAATATTTCTATAATACATCAAATTCTATAATATAACAAATATTTCTATAATAATTGTGTTCTAAACTAAACTAACATAGATTATTATAAGTTATTTAATTGTTAATTGTTACTAAAATAGGTAAAGTATAATATGGATCAATGGTCTGAAATAAACGTTTTATTATTATTATTATTATTATAAGTGTACCGGTATTGTAAGACGGATGTGCTTGCAGCCAAAGACCTGATTCCCATTTTGAAACAGCTAAGAGACGAACACGATCTATGGAGGTTGAGCACGTATGTAATAGATAATTCCGTGTCAACTCGCACAGAGGCCCGTCCCACTGCCGTTGTGCCGAAAGGTGTTTTGGCCAAGCATTTCGAGCCTCGTCAAGATAAGAAATTTGGAAAATCATTAGAACATTAATATTAAACAGGAAATAGACAATGATCCTAATTTTGTTTTGAAAAGAATATGTTTTACAGTCTCCTGATTCAGATATCTCTTTTGTGATTTGGTATATAATTTTATTCGTGTTTTCATAATTTTTGTTATTGGATTCCTTGCAGTAGTATGTGTATTTAACACGAACATTAGCGTGCATCCAATGTTGTGCAGGAGGAATCCTGCTCAGCTTTTTCGTATCGTAAACATCGATTTTTATGAGATGTTTCGCATCGTCTTCTGGGTTTGATGATAAGTAGGATACGCCACCTTCTTTGTTCAATCGACCAACGCTTGATGAGATTTTTGTTTTCTTCTTTTTTGTTGATTCTTCAGGAAATAATTCATCGACGTTACCGAGGCTACTGCGGGAACGCTTGCATGTTGATTTCTTTGAAAGTTTGTGTGGTATGCAATTGGTGGTGTCCTCTTCGTCAGAAGCGGACATAATAGGGTAGTAAAATTGCTTGAACGTGTTATGTTCTTCAACCTCCTCCACGGGAGAGTAACTTGATGTGCCCTGTAACAACATGTCACTTTTATAGAACACTTAGATACAAGTAGGTGTGCAAAAATATAAATTGTATAATTAACTGAACGACATGCCCCTAAGACCAGGAAGAAACAAAATAATACAACCTCCATCAAAACTCGTTATGAAAATTCTACCTATCAACTAAATTCTTACCGACATGTTTTATATAGAGCTTGCGACGTTTTACTGTTACTGTACTTAACTTACATAACACAAAGTCCCACAAAGAAACAACATAACTAGGTACTTAGTATCGGTGATAAATTGTATCCATATGTAAACAATAAATGTATTGAGTATAGAACTTACCGCCATTTTATAGGTATGTAGAACCCTTGGATTCAGCACGGAGACAATATTTGATGTTGACTGCTTCAGTTTTATAGGTCGAACACTTGGATACTGCACTGTTAACTACCTGAGTGTTACACAAAATCTGGTAAGGAATGAGCAATTTTAGAACATTATATAGCAGACGGTTATCTGCAGGCCTGACAAAAAACATTGAGTCACCCCCCAAAGATATTTTCAAACATTATCTTTTTAAACTTCCTGCTTCAAACAAACATTACACAGGTACGTTAACGATACCAATAAATTCTAAGCATTCTTGTGCAGGTTCCAATGTGTTTCTCGAAAGACGTGACTGATAACAAAAACATGAAATAGTAGCAAAAAACGCGGCTTAAGAATCGACCCCTCCGACTCAGCCCATAGATGTCATAAAAGCCGACCATAAGAAGGGCAGCAGCTTCCTTCTGTGTATTATCTACACCTTTACTGCGATCACCAATACGCCTACCAAGCGTGGTGATTATGGCATATCCCTCCAGCTTTGGAGGAGGCTCTGTCCAGCAGTGGACACTAATGGGCTGTTGATGATGATGATGACATTCCTGTATGAATACCGATAAAAAAAGGGTCACACAACACCGTCACCGGTTGAGATAAAAAAAGGTAGTCGAACAATAGAGATAATTTAACAGGAAATTGGCTGGAATATCTTTTGAAATGGTCATGCTACATTAAAATTGTTTAGCTAGCTGTGTTGCTCGTGCGATTACCTACAAATAGACACCAAACTTTTTTTTTTAAGCGGGTTCTCTCCTGCCAGCCGATAAAATGCGCTAGGTTTGATTCGTTGTGTATCATCCATGAGTGAGCAAGAAAGAATCTATCCCTACTACTCACTTATTGTTCTCTGTGGTCAAATCACCAGCCATTTTGAGCTACAGCTACCATAGGTAAGTAGGTACCGATGGTTTAAATTTGGTATAGTTTACTTGCGTGTGCGACATGGTGTAAAATAGGATCGATCGATGGCGCAGAAGTACCTACGGGACCCTTCCCGACATGATAACATGAGCTACACGTCAACGCTTGATCATCAACGTTGAACGTCTTGTTAGATTTATTTGACCCTGCATAGGGATCTAGCAAGGGATCTGCTGATGGCATCCGGCCGCACTATGGCAAGGAGGTTATTGCAAGATTTGTCACAACTTCTTAACTCCCTAATCGGCAGTGTTAATACTGTCCAGCAGAAGCAAAAAGTAGGTTGTATGTTACTTATCTATACCTAACGTTTACCTACCTACGTAGTTTACATAACATGACAGAAAATATTGTCTGAAACCAATTTCATTCACATTGTGATTGAATTCAATAAACTCACCGTCATCTATAACTTTTGAAGTTGTATGTAACCCAAAAGCTTACTAGGTAGGTACCTAAGTAGTTAACATAAACACTGTACCTAGGTGCCTCCTACATAAATAATTTGATTGGACTTTTTGATTGGATTGGAAGTTATAAGTAACCAAATAAAAGTTTATTAGGTAGGTACGTAAGTCAACATACACATAGTAGGTACCTATCCTACCTACTAACTACTTAAATAACTCATTTTTATGTAATTTAAACTGAATAGAGATAACGTAAATAGAATTTGATTATCGCAGGGAATTTTTGATTAGTGGGGTAGTTTTTGAGATATTGGGGTGAATGGAATTCAATTTTTCGCCCATATGTTTTGAATGGCTTATACGATCAATTAAAAATTTGATTATAACAATACACATCAATCGTTCCGATTATTTTTTTGACACAAGGGTACACTAGGTTAACACTAGGGTAGTTGTTAAGAAATAGAGGTGTTAAGACAAGACGATTTTTGGCTTGCATTTGAAAGAGTATCGGCTGCACATTCATAAAATAAGGGCGCAAAAGATGATCATCAGGTCTTCTTAGATAAGATAGGGTATTCGGAATCTTAGTAAAACTGGTCTATTTATTTTTTGTTATTCACTCAATAGGGAAGGGTGTCGATAAAATCCAAGAATTACTTTTGGGGTGTCATGCAAGTGTTTGAACTGCGCATATTCCATATCAACAGTAAATTAATGTCCACCAGAATGTGAAAAGAACTTCCTCTATAACTGTAAGGTTTCGCCATCATCATCACGTTTGGCAGACAGATTGGTGCTCACAGTTTTGTTAACACACAGAAAAAAGCTTTTTTGTTAACTTTACAACATCCGTAGGCCGGAGGGGAAGATTTTTACACCACGACTACTAAAGCAACGGTTTTGAGAGTACCTTCAAAACGTCACCAACCTTTGTTTCATGTTAGCAAGGATATTATAATAGTTAGCAACAAAAGAGAGCCTCGAACACTTAAGGCAAGTAAGGTATTGAACGCATACTTTTATCGTTTGTTAATTACGTTCTATTTGAGAAATAATCTCCCTCACAAACCAGACATCACGAGATCTCAGTTCGGGACGAACTACATGTAGTCAGGTAGGTCATAATATCTGATGGTCGTTTCTTTCCAAATTCTCATTCGGCAAACAGGATGTTTCCGTTTGAGCGACTAACCACATCAAATTAGTTCACTCGGTCAAAACTAGGATTACAAACAAACCCTAACTCGGACTAACTCTGTCTAGTACTAACGGACTAACTCTGTCGCAGTTCAACGGCACATAAAGGCCAATCGTCGCTGCCGTTGCAATCTTAAATATCGCCGTTTCGAGAAGTTATCTTATCAGGTCCTTGGTTTTTAATGTCCTGCTGATACCAGCTGTTAGGTACTCTAGGGTGTCTGGTGTGATGTGATGGTGTGTCACGCAACATCTGACGGTTCACTGCCAGTTCTCTCGATCGCTTCCATCGCAACACACCTGCCACATTCCCTCACCACACTGTACAACTAGCTTGTTGTCTGTAGCTAGCATATAACCTAGGCAAACTTTTTTTCGTTTCGCCCCACAATCATGAGTGGCTCAACCGTGCATAGTTAGAGGAAGATTCAATGTATTTGTATTCCCCGGGGGGGTACCTACCTACAGCAGACACCGGCGGAATACTAACCGTCGCCCACCAAAAGTAATGTAGCTTAAACCTCCGCAGTGGGACGTGCACGAGGCACGAGGCACGAGGCATGAGGCATGAGGCATGAGGCATCCGCCGCTGTGTGCTCAGGGTTAGCGCAGACTGCACATTTCACCGATATCTCAGGGATCAGGGGCCTTCGCAAGTTTAGTCTGATGAATGGTGGAGGCACGATCTCCGATTACAGACTTTAGGTACGAGTGAATCAAAACTAGTTATTTATCTATAATATAATATGTATGTATCTAAGTAAAGTTCTGTTCCGAAGATTACTTTATTCAAGGTTCCGTAGTTAGCTTTATACTAAACATATAAGTCAGTTCAATAATTAGGTTTAATTCATTAAAAAAGTGTATCATAGGAAGTTGGAAGCTAGCCAGGCGGACTTAAACAATGGCCTACCACCAACCAAACCAGGCACAATATTTTACGCCAATAATGGATTTACATTTTATGGGTAGAATACAAGTGTGTGCGAGTGTGTGTGCGAGTGTGTGTGCATGGCGCGGTCTCTTGAGAACACCAGTATCTAACATTGTGGGTAGACCCACGAGTACCTAGGTATATCTGTAGTGTGTTTAATTAAGTAAATATATACTTATATGATAAAATAATGTATGTACAATATACATATTATAAAATAAAGTGTATATTGTAATACAACTAAGCCAAGCTCTATTACTGTTCACCGAGAATATTGAAACTAATTAGAGAGGAGTTGAGATATTTCTCGCTTAAACGCCTCTTTACTACTGAAGAAAGTGTCTAACGAAGGTATCAGGACACTTGCGCGAAAGATATTTGCGCGAAGAGACACTTGCGCGAAGGACACTTGTGCGAGGAGACATTTGAGCGAAAGACACCTGCGCGAAGGACACTTGCGAGAAAAAAAACATAATATTCCTTATATCTCTGGAAATAGAGGTCCTAGAGAGATACGGATTTCACCATTATGTAGATGATTTTTTTTCCTTTTATTTAATATGTCTAACTTATCCTCACCTCTCCGCCTTTCCCTCCTATATAAATAAAAATAATTTGTCGTAGAGCTTCGTAGAGCGCGCTACGGTGCTACGCCGGATCCGCGTAGCATACAAAAAACTTCAACGCGCAACCACTTTTATAGAACGAATTAAATAATTTATATCTCTTGAAATAAAGTCCAAACTAAAGTCAAAACTTTCTAGCTTCACTTATGCTCTTAAGGAACTGAGAAGAGCTGCCAACCAAAAAACAGCTATCTCAGCATACTATGCCTATGCGTTCGCCTGGTTACAAAACGGAATTATACTATGGAGAAATAGTACTGATAATAAAAAACTTTTCGTCCTACAAAAATCATGCATCCGCACCATTGAAAATATAAAAATCCCCGATAGCTGCACAAAACATTTTCGTAGCCTAAATATATTAACCCTCACATGTATATACCAATTTGAATCTTGTAAATTTGTAAGAAACCACCCTAATTTTTCAAAAAAGGTGATATACCACGACGCTTTCCCTCTTCCTACAATGGTATCAAAAAATTATAATAAATTACCTGAACAGATAAAAGATGAACAAAATAACACTACCTTCGAAAATAAATTGAAATACCTACGTATTGAGAAATGCTATTATAATTTTAACGACTTTTTTAGTGATAATATTACACTTTCTGAATTTATTTAACATTTATTTCCTCCTGCTTACTTAAACATTAACATGGCTTGTACTTGTTCAAAGCGTCGGTCCGCTTTCACTCTATTGCTATGCCTTAATAGGGTTATTACGTATAACTTTTTTCAATCATAAGACCATTGTACCTTTACATAATTAATGCAATAAATGACTATGACTATGACTAATAAACATGGCCTAGGCAGTACTGCATTGCGCCCGTCACGTTGCAACTTGACGCATAAAGATATTAAGCCTCGTGTGCCTGTTATTTCATTGGTAACCAAACCGGAACGCAGCAATGCTGCTTGGCGGCAGAAATAGGTATAGTAGTAGCACTTCCCCGGATGAGCCCTTTCACAAGAAGCTCTTCTACTCTACTGGGGCTCAGTTGACTACAGAAGCTTCGAATCAAGCTTTCATAACATGGTGTAGCAACCCTATTCCAAATAACCGTACATTGGCCGCCTGGCCCATTCTTAGACAGCATTTGAAATTCGAAGGACCATTCGGGAGCATCTTGCGTTCATTCCGATGTGTGGACATTATGCTTCAATGGTATGTTGTGTTTGTCCGCAAATTCGCTGAAATACAGTATTCGTGCTGCAGATTGTCGATAAAAGCTGTATTCATGTGAAGTGTTGGATCAGTTTAATAGCTACATAGGAGCAGTCCCTGTATTTATGCGGAGTGTTGAATCAGTATATAGCTACATAGGAGTAGTCCTTGTTTTTATGCAGAGTGTTGGATCTTTTTTTTTGTTTATTTTAGGCAGGTCTGAATATTGGACACCCCACCCTTTATTTCTGAAAATTATTAAAACCCGAAAATATGCCGTAACTTATTCCTTATGGGCAATCAACATATACTCATTTTCAAGTGCCTATCAGTTGTGGTTTCATGGATGTGCAACATTTGACTCCGAACTTTGAACTGATGTGCGTTGTAGCGAGTTGATTCAGTCAGTTGTCTGACATTTTCCTTCCTTTTCCCGCTACGTCATAAAAAACCTAAAAATATGCCATTGCTTATTTAATACGGGCAATCTTTAAACGAATTTCCAAACGTCTACCATGTACGGTTTCGGAGATATGCAACATTTCCCTCTGAACTTTTAACGCCATTTTGAACCCCTTGGGGTGCGAATTTTCCAAATTCCTTTATTACGGGACGCATACACATCAAGACAAACACACCCTCCAAATTTCATGTCTCTACGATTAGCCGTTTAGGCTGTGCGTTGTATATCAGTGAGTCAGTTAGCATTTATATTAGTGCTTTTACCCGCGACTTCGTCTGCGTATTCGTTTTTTGTAATAGGCGCAAGTATTATTTTATTATAAATATATATATTTGTTGGATATCTGGATAAATTTGTCTGACTTTGTTATTATGTACCTATGTCGAAAATAACAATTAATAAAAACGTTTAAAGTATGGGAATCCCCTTTTATTGTGTATAACATATGTTTATTATTAGTCAGGTCTGAAAATTTGAACCTGCTGCGTGGTTTCAGCGATATGCAACATTGTACTCCGAACTTAGAGCCCCATTTTAAACACTTTAGGATGCAAATTTTCAAAATGACTTTCTTATCAGGCACCAAGACAAGCATGCCCTCAAAATGTGAAGTCGACGTTTGTCAGCGGCGTCGGCTGTGCGTTGTTTCTAGTTGATTCAGTCAGTTACTCAGAACTTTTCCTTCCATTTCCCGATTCGTTTCGACCCACATGAAACAATGCCCGTTTTATGCAGTTGGTTCTGAAGCCTCAGTGCAGTCCTATTAACGCTTGGTCAGTTTTTATAATTTATTGGTATACTTTGAAGAAAGCTAAAGTGCTTTCTTCAAAGTATACCAACTAAGTTTTAAAAATATAGGTATTACCGTTTTTATGTCAGAGCTATAATAACAATTCATAAAAACGTTCCTTGTATGGGGATTTCCCTCCTTTATTTTCCTTTTTTTATTTTATGATTATATTTCAGGTTATTCGGTGTGATAATACATAATCTCTAAACATTTCAATCTGCTACCTGGTGCAGTTAAAATGATATAGCTCTTTGTAGGTTGTTGCCTTAAATATTTGACCCGTTGCCCTTTCATTTTTAAAATTATAAAAAAACTCTGAAATATGCCACTGTTTATTTTTTATTGGCAATCGACATACGAATTTTCAAACTTCTACCATGTACGGTTACACAGATATGCAACATTTCATTCTTTGAACGCCATCTTGAGCCCCTTGGGGTGCGAATTTAATAAAATTATTTCTCATCTTCTCTCATCATTATTATTGATATTAAACAACGGATAAATTGCCGTTGTTTATTATAGAGATAAACAATTCAAAATACAACAATATTTGTTTATTAGCTGTTATAAATTATTTACCATGGTAAAGTTATTATTCATCTGACTATTCTGTTACATTAGTAAGTCTCAGAAAAAGTATTTATAAATACAGGAGGAAGGAAAATCCTAATATATGGTATTACAGTATGACTAAGAGGACATGTATATCCTAGTAGTCATACTGGTATGACGAATTGGTACGACCGACATGAAACGGACTGAAGCGAGTCAAGCGTGTGAATATTGTGGTCAAGTCCTCGGGTTTTGAAAGCGATATCTACATGTTCAAGAAACGGTCTATCGTCTATTAATGATGTAGGATAGGTAGTTCTACGGTGATAGCAATGTGTTGTGTTTCCACAACATTGAGATAGGTAGTGCTACGGCGATAGCAATGTGTTGTGTTTCCACAACATTCTGATTGGTAGTTCTACGGCGATAGCAATGTGTTGTGTTTCCACAACATTCTGATTGGTAGTTCTACGGCGATAGCAATGTGTTGTGTTTCCACAACATTCTGATTGGTAGTTCTACGGCGATAGCAATGTGTTGTGTTTCCACAACATTCTGATTGGTAGTTCTACGGCGATAGCAATGTGTTGTGTTTCCACAACATTCTGATTGGTAGTTCTAAAGCGATAGCAATGTGTTGTGTTTCCACAACATTCTGATTGGTAGTTCTACGGCGATAGCAATGTGTTGTGTTTCCACAACATTCCAATTGGTAGTTCTACGGCGATATCAATGTGTTGTGTTTCCACAACATTCTGATTGGTAGTTCTACGGCGATAGCAATGTGTTGTGTTTCCACAACATTCTGATTGGTAGTTCTACGGCGATAGCAATGTGTTGTGTTTCCACAACATTCTGATTGGTAGTTCTACGGCGATAGCAATGTGTTGTGTTTCCACAACATTCTGATTGGTAGTTCTACGGCGATAGCAATGTGTTGTGTTTCCACAACATTCTGATTGGTAGTTCTAAAGCGATAGCAATGTGTTGTGTTTCCACAACATTCTGATTGGTAGTTCTACGGCGATAGCAATGTGTTGTGTTTCCACAACATTCTGATTGGTAGTTCTACGGCGATAGCAATGTGTTGTGTTTCCACAACATTCTGATTGGTAGTTCTACGGCGATAGCAATGTGTCGTGTTTCCACAACATTCTGATTGGTAGTTCTAAAGCGATAGCAATGTGTTGTGTTTCCACAACATTCTGATTGGTAGTTCTACGGCGATAGCAATGTGTTGTGTTTCCACAACATTCTGATTGGTAGTTCTACGGCGATAGCAATGTGTTGTGTTTCCACAACATTCTGATTGGTAGTTCTAAAGCGATAGCAATGTGTTGTGTTTCCACAACATTCTGATTGGTAGTTCTACGGCGATAGCAATGTGTTGTGTTTCCACAACATTCCAATTGGTAGTTCTACGGCGATATCAATGTGTTGTGTTTCCACAACATTCTGATTGGTAGTTCTACGGCGATAGCAATGTGTTGTGTTTCCACAACATTCTGATTGGTAGTTCTACGGCGATAGCAATGTGTTGTGTTTCCACAACATTCTGATTGGTAGTTCTACGGCGATAGCAATGTGTTGTGTTTCCACAACATTCTGATTGGTAGTTCTACGGCGATAGCAATGTGTTGTGTTTCCACAACATTCTGATTGGTAGTTCTAAAGCGATAGCAATGTGTTGTGTTTCCACAACATTCTGATTGGTAGTTCTACGGCAATAGCAATGTGTTGTGTTTCCACAACACTCCGTCAGTTATTCATTCTGCTGCCACTTCCACAACATTCCGTCAGTTATTCATTCTGCTGCCACTTCCACAACATTCCGTCAGTTATTCATTCTGCTGCCACTTCCACAAAGGGCAAAGTACAGCAATGTTTCCAAATATCAAAGTTTTAATTGGTTGCGCTTCGTTCGCTCTAGTAGGTACTGGGTAGGTAGGTACCTATACCCATACCAACTCGTATTGTGTTGGCTCGACTGTCTCTCGTAGACCATGTTCAATGGGGAACCACAAGTCAAATGTTAACCGCCTCTGTGGTCTAGTGGTTCATCCACCGGTGTCCGATCCAGACCCCCGGGTTCGATCCCAGGGGACACAATGATTGTACTCGGTTTGGTTGGTGGTAAGACTTCGTTCGAGTCCGCCTCGCTAATTACTTACCTAAGTCTGTCGCCATAATAACAATTCTTAATTTGTAAATTAATAAATTTCTAAATTGTTGTGTACCGAAGCATTACAAGGTGAGATAGCCAGTTCCTCGGTCTGTTAAGGATTCCGGATGAATTGCGTTTCCACCTTCGGCCTTATCATAACTTGAAACAAGGTGAGATAAAGGTAAAGCGTACAATAAAAAAAAACTGCATTGCGTTGATATGAACGTTATTTTTATCCTAAATTATTTAAACTCCATACAGAGAACCGACCACGACTTGGGGACCATTTCAAAACACTGAATAGGTGCTTTTCTGAAGTTCCTCTCGTCTGGAACATTGTGGAGGTTTCTATCTGCTTTTAAAATGTTCGGTTGTTGGTAGTTCTATTCATTTAGTCAGTCAATACACCCGGTTCTATTCAATAGCATTGGAATAGTGACCGATCCAATTTACTCGCCGGGACCAATTTAATATCGATTCAAAATCGGAACCAATCGCACAGTAAAACCACGTTGCGACTAAAGAAGCCTTCTCATCAGCAACATTCTGCGAATGGAACTATATTTTAATGAACGAGTGAGTGAAGCGAACGAGACAGTAGTTTTCCAAATTAGTTTATTTTTGTTCTTAATAGGAATGGTTTAAAAGATGTAGGGATGCAAAGAATGATGAAGATATTCAAGTCTTGCAATATTCTGTAAGGGCTATTGTATATATATGTATTTGGCTACTTATTTTTATAGAAACTGGTCTTTTTATTTATTATTTTTCACTCTATGGAGTTGCCAAACCAAGGGTGTCGATAAGAATTACTTTTGGGATGTCATGTTTGATGTTGATGATTTGACTGCGCACATCCCACATCATCCGCGTCTTTGGTCTAGTGGTTCGACCCACCGATTTCAGATCCAGAGGTCCCGGGTTCGATCCCCAGGGGGAGTACAATATTGTGTTCGGTTTGGTTGGTGGTAGGACTTTGTTTAAGTCTACCACCATCTTACCTAACTCTGTCGCCATAATAACAATTCTAAAAAAAAAGCCAGTTCCTCAGTTTGTTGAGGAGTCCGGGTGAAGTGCGCCTCCAACTTCGGTATTATCTTAACTTTTTACCAGTGAATTGATTTGAATAACGCTTTATTGATGACTTGGATTAATAAAAACACTGTAACAACCTTTTCATATTAGTAGATATGCACTTTTAGTATTTTGCCCACCCCTTTGACGTACGGTCGGTGCTTTGCTCTCATGCAGGCCTTGCAAAAAAATAGACTTGGCTACGAGAGAGAGCCTCGTACACTCAGGTGAGTAAGAGAGATAGTAGAGAGATTGAGAAAAAGGTGCTTAGTTTAGTAGCTTAGTTAGTATAGTAAGGTTTACGCATAAAAAACATACTTTTATCTTATGTTATTAAATTTATTTTTGAGACATAATCTCCGTGATTAACAACACAAAGCAGACATCACGAGATCTCCGTTCGGGGCAAACTACTAGTTAATCCACTAGCTTTTCAATGTATATACGTAAACACCTCCCGGCAGATGTAGGTACCTCCCGGCAGACGTAGGTACCTCTCGGCAGATGTAGGTACCTCTCGGCAGATGTAGGTACCTCCCGGCAGATGAAAGTACCTCCCGGCAGATGTAGGTACCTGCCGGCAGATGTAGGTACCTCACGGCAGATGGAGGTACCTCTCGGCAGACGTAGGTACGTAGATTTAGGTACCTCCCGGCAGACGTAGGTACCTCCTGGCAGACGTAGGTACCTCCCGGCAGACGTAGGTACCTCTCGGCAGATGTAGGTACCTCTCGGCAGATGTAGGCACCTCTCGGCAGATGTAGGTACCTGCCGGCAGATGTAGATACCTCACGGCAGATGTAGGTACCTCTCGGCAGATGTAGGCACCTCTCGGCAGATGTAGGCACCTCTCGGCAGATGTAGGTACCTGCCGGCAGATGTAGATACCTCACGGCAGATGGAGGTACCTCTCGGCAGACGTAGATACGTAGATTTAGGTACCTTCCGGCAGACGTAGGTACCTCCCGGCAGACGTAGGTACCTCCCGGCAGACGTAGGTACCTCTCGGCAGATGTAGGTACCTCTCGGCAGATGTAGGTACCTCCCGGCAGATGAAAGTACCTCCCGGCAGATGTAGGTACCTGCCTACAAATGTAGATACCGCCCGGTAGATGTAGGTACCTCCCGGCAGACGTAGGTACCTCCCGGCAGACGTAGGTACCTCTCGGCAGATGTAGGTACCTCTCGTCAGATGTAGGTACCTCCCGGCAGATGAAAGTACCTCCCGGCAGATGTAGGTACCTGCCTACAAATGTAGATACCTCCCGGTAGATGTAGGTACCTCCCGGCAGACGTAGCACCGGGAGGTGTTTACGTACTGTTTGAACGCGGAATTGGATTTCCTTTTTAAAAAAGAAAATAAACTTTCGCTAGGACTAAGTATTTTATTTGAAATATAAATTTATTAGTTTAAATGAATTTGGATAGATTTTAATTAATAGTCGAAATGTCCGGCTTGATTCACGGCCCGAACTAGACTAAGGGTTCAGACTGACTGGAAATGCAACCATGCATTTTCAGTCGCTTACTATTTTATTTTATTAACATGAATGGTTTATAACACGTTTTAGTACGTACCTACACTAGTGAACAGAGAGTGATCGTCAGCTCAGTAGTTGCATACAGCCAGTTACAGGCGAGCTCGGCTCCTTTGAAGTGGCTGCTAAAAGCTCTCCGAGATCGATTGAGTCACCCTCCATGGGGACTGAGCACTTCAGACACATTCCGCAGCCAGAGTAAGTTATAGTCACTGCGGGTCACTGGCATTACCTGTCATAAGTAGCACGTATTTAGAACACTGCTTGGAACTTTGAATTACAACCGGGAAAAAACACAATCAATTAATTTGCCTTAAGGGGGTAAAACGCTTGGTATCTCTTGTAGGATATAAGGTTAAAGGGAGTTTTATAATTTACTATTTACTGATATATTCACTGAAACCTGAAAACGAAACTGGTATTGACATTAATGGTTGCAAAGGAAGTAATTAAGATTGAAGTCTTGGAAAATGTTATAACGGCAGGGTTTTAATAGTAGATTTCCATATATGTTTATTTTTGTCCATAATACGGATGGGTTTAAAGATCAAGAGAAGGGGTTGCAAAGGATGATCTCAGGTCTTGCAAGATAATCAACTCAATAGGATTGTCAAGCCAAGGGTGTCGATAAAATCATGTCATGCAATCAATGTTACATTCGCAAAATGCGTGAATTTTTTGGGTGTTCACATAGACGAGTTTCTCAACTGGAACTGGGCTGGAGACAGATTTTAAAACTACTGGGGCAAACGGTCTTGTAAGCACTTTAAAAAAAAATATTAAGTTTTGCATGTTGGTGGAGTGGTCACTAAAGGAGTGACGAATTCACTTAATGCACTTTGCACACTCAGATGTAAGATCGGTGCTTTGCTCTTACTCAGGCTTTGCATAGAATTTGAAATAGCAACGAGAATGAGCCTCGAACACTCACGAGAGTGAAAAGTGATTCAGAAAAAGTGTGCTCTGAGCACACTTTGGAAGTGTAATGAAAGCTGACGTTTATACTCGTAGTTTGCTAATTACCCTATTTTTGTGTGATAATCTCCGCGCTTAAATACCTAACTGTAACCAGACATCACGAGATCTCAACTCGGGCGAACGGCTAACTGTTATCAATAGTCCGTTTTCATTTGATTTGAGGTAAGTATAAGTTACAAACATGGAGCAACTGTTGACTTACCTAGCTCTATTAAAAAAAAATGACAACAGAAAGGATTAGGTGCTCATCCGAAATATATACACACTTACATGATAACAGTTTCTATACATCGTCGTTACTGACACTTAGACCAACTTCATTCAATTTTTCTCCAAGTAAATAGATATCCGGACTGGTTTTATAATGAGAAACCTTTTACCGAGGTAACGGGTCGAGTGAACCGGAAGCAAAAACATCTAGAACTCTGTCGTTTCAACGAGACAAACATTCCTGATTACAATATTGATCTGGCTGTCTCGCTTTCTACCAGACTTCCTCGTTTGTTTCTCTCCTTTGAGAAATGAGAGAACCTTACTTCATAATACCTATCGAGTCTACTCAGTTTGCGAGCTGTGGAAACCTCATTCGTAAAAGGTTAAAAAACAAGATATTCCGACATGAAAACCATTCATATGCGAAAATCCTATTACGATACGAGCACACTCTTTGATGTGGTACAAATGACGTGCTATGGTATATATACGGTATGTTGGAGATGTATCCGCTAGCTTGCTTCATACTATATCAAGTATTCCAGCTCATTAGCCACATATTTTTGTGCGCTTCTTCATATTCAGTATAGCGAGAGAGGTACACGAACGACTGGCGAGAGAGGTACGCGACTGGCGAGAGAGGTACGCGACTGGCGAGAGAGGTACACGATTGGTGAGAGAGGTACACGACTGGCGAGAGAGGTACACGAATGGCATAAGGCAGATACATTTGTGCCTGAATCTCGCCACAACATTGTGAGGCCGCCTGGCGCGTCCGTTAGTCAGGCAAAGCTGTCCGGAGGTCCCGAGCGTGTCTGTCTGCAGCCCAGTAATTACCGAGAGACATTTTTTTTAATCGATCGTGATTTTTGATCGAGGCTGAAAGTAGGGGGGAAAAGGGGGGAAGTTTGCTGTAGCATTATTGATCGAGTAAACGAAGCGAACGAGATCTCTCAGTTACGTTAGGAAATCCGGCACTGTATGTATGTATGTGGAAATGTTTGTGACGGCATAACTCTCGAATTTCATGAAATTGAAACTGTAAAAAGATAATGCAAATAGAATTTAATTGTCGCGGGGGATTTTTGATAAGTATAAGTAAGGTTTTTGAGATATTGGGGTGAAAAGAAATACAATTTTTTGCCCATATCTTTTGAATGGCTGATCCGATCAATTCAAAATGTTTAATATGCAGAGAATATATTAATACTCATCAATAGGTATGAGGATTTTTTTGACACTAAGGTAGTTTTTGAAAAGTAGGGGTGTTAAGTGAGACAAGAAGTTTTTTGGCGTGTGGGATATTATTTGAAAGAGTATCACATTACTAAAATATAGATTTAACTTTTTAATAGGGGTGGTTTTTGTAAGAAAGGGGCGCGTTATCGGGGTAAAACGCTTTATCGTGTCTTGTAGGATATATTGTTAAAGAGGGTTGACTTCACAATTAACTTGTTTTTTTATTTGCTGAAACCACCCCTAATGATTACGGGTGAATATGATTGAAGTCTTGAAAATGTGTGAAATATTAAATTATCATTTTAAATGGGACTGCAGATTTCAAAATTAGTTTAGCAGTTCAGGGCGAACTACTAGTTTATGAACAGATTTCAATTAAATTTGAAAGGCATACAAAGGATGAAATTCTACACAAGATGTTGTGAAAATAAGTGGTATTTTTTCGGAAAATGTATACCTACGATTACTAATCAGACTACGCAGTTCTCTCCGCCTTTGCAAGACAAATCCGTAGATAACAGGCTCGATCTCCTCAAACCAAGGGAACGCGAGTACTCGCTAAAACATGATTATAGATTTGCTCAAAAATCTAAAAGGAAAAGTGAAACAGGAAAGCATGGTTATAAGGGCTCGCGAGGTCTAATGTTCGTATTTAGATTGTTTTATTAGCTGTAAGTTTTACTTAAATCATAAAGGTACATAAAAGTACTTATAATAAAATCGTAGAAAAGCTGTGTCTGTACATTTAATATAAAAAAAAAAAAATGATGCTGCCTACTTAAAACACACAGCTGAGCATAAAAATACAGTTTTTAGAAGTTTTGTCTGTTTATCTGTTTGTTTGTGCACGCGTATTTCCGGAACGGCTTATCTGATTTGGATGTGGTTTTCAATGATGTGTTGTGTATGGTTCAGGGCTCCTGACCTGAACGATCGATCTGACGATCGATTTTTTCGAAAAAATATATTCATACAAAAGTTGTGTTGACTTTTAATAATATCTCTTGCATTTTGGTTTAATGCATGCATATCTTATTTATTCATGATTTGGATTAATTAAACGAATGATGTCAACCCCAATATTACACAATCTACAATTGAAAACCTCATTGAAATAAGTTCCGTACTTTCGGAGATTAGCGTGTTCAAACAGACTTTTGGCGTGTCGCGTGTAACGTGAACACACTTTTGATTTCTGCTATGCTTACTCTAAGATTTAAATTTTATCTCAGAATTTATTTATTTATTTATTGTTGTGTAAACGCTTGGCTACGGAACATCACGGTACATTCTTCTGAAGTTAGTTTTTACCATTGCAGTCCAGAAATGTCCGTTTGTCATCATCATTATCATAATCAGCTGTTATTCTCCTGCCCGTATTCCTCAATATATAGGTGGGTCAGTATCATTATCATCATCATCATCATCATAGTACCCGAAAAACGTTTGTCATTATCACCATGCTGGGCAGGCGGGTGGTTAGTCGTACTGATATCATTAAGTTCATAGATATATACTACTCCTCATCTCCAACATCGCGTTTGCCTCATAGGTGCACCACCTACTGATTCTGTGGTCTAAGGCATGTAAAACTATTTTTTTTTTTTACTAGACTATGCACAGGCCTTACTCTGAACAGAACGACAGTCATTGCCCCTACGATACGATACGTAAACGTAGGTACTAGAGGTAGTATAGTAGGAGCAATGTTTGTTCTGGTGTCGTCATAACGTAGGTACTAGAGGTAGTATAGTAGGAGCAATGTTTGTTCTGGTGTCGTCATAACGTAGGTACTAGAGGTAGTATAGTAGGAGCAATGTTTGTTCTGGTGTCGTCATAACTTGAACATGAGATCATCTCATGTAGCCAAGCACATCCCCGTTGTACTATAAAACTGTATTTAGAGTACTTTAGAGTAACCATCGCAGGCATCATATTAAACATCATCATCATCATCATCGCCATCTTCACTCAAAAACATTTACTACAGAGCATGGGCAAAGCGAAGCAAGCGAGTCAGTCGATATCATTCATTTCCGAGAAAATTTATTTTTTTATATATATATTTTTTGCTTATTCTTATCCTCTTCCTGATTATTAACAAATACTTCAAAAGAACTATGGGTCCAATATTGTTGAAACATTTAAAAATCCTCAATTTAGTTTTCATACAAAATGTATACAAAGTGTACTTACCTAACATCAGATATTTATGGTAATCAAATGCAAACAAACTATTTTGTTCGATATTTGAACTATAAAGAGCATCCTCTTACTGTTTGGACTTAGATAGAATGAAATATAAAATTTCCTTTTTACTTTTTGTATGAAAACTAAAATAAGGATTTGAAAGTGTTTCAACAACATTGGAGCCATAGTTCGTTGTATAGAGAGGTGGCGAGCGTGGCCTCGGCTGGCGGACCCAGAACATCGGGAAACGTCCGGCGAGAGACGAGGACCCAGAACATCGGGAAACGTCCGGCGAGAGACGAGGACCCAGAACATCGGGAAACGTCCGGCGAGAGACGAGGACCCAGAACATCGGGAAACGTCCGGCGAGTGACGAGGACCCAGAACATCGGGAAACGTCCGGCGAGAGACGAGGACCCAGAACATCGGGAAACGTCCGGCGAGAGACGAGGACCCAGAACATCGGGAAACGTCCGGCGAGAGACGAGGACCCAGAACATCGGGAAACGTCCGGCGAGTGACGAGGACCCAGAACATCGGGAAACGTCCGGCGAGAGACGAGGACCCAGAACATCGGGAAACGTCCGGCGAGAGATGAGGACCCAGAACATCGGGAAACGTCCGGCGAGAGACGAGGACCCAGAACATCGGGAAACGTCCGGCGAGAGACGAGGACCCAGAACATCGGGAAACGTCCGGCGAGAGACGAGGACCCAGAACATCGGGAAACGTCCGGCGAGAGACGAGGACCCAGAACATCGGGAAACGTCCGGCGAGAGATGAGGACCCAGAACATCGGGAAACGTCCGGCGAGAGACGAGGACCCAGAACATCGGGAAACGTCCGGCGAGAGACGAGGACCCAGAACATCGGGAAACGTCCGGCGAGAGACGAGGACCCAGAACATCGGGAAACGTCCGGCGAGAGACGAGGACTCAGAACATCGGGAAACGTCCGGCGAGAGACGAGGACCCAGAACATCGGGAAACGTCCGGCGAGAGACGAGGGGCGCGGTCGTCCACCATTGGACGTACGAGAGAGATATTGGGGTGAAAAGAAAAACAATATTTCCCATATCCTATGAATGGCTGATCCAATCAATTCCAAATTAAATCTGCAGAGATTACACTTATACTAATTAATCAGTATTATGATATCTTTGACACAAGGGTAGTTTTTGAGATATAAGTGTGAAGTGAGACAACAAGATAATATTTATGTCTTGTGGGGTGTCATTTGAAAGTGCTGTACATCAACAAAAAATATATTTTAGTTTTTATAGGGGTGATATTTGTAACATAGGAGGGTAAAACGCTTGGTGTGTTATGTATGTGTTGAGGATCCTGTGAAACGTTAGACATGTCACGGCGATGAGGGTATATAAGGCAAACGATCGAGGGAACCGCCTTTCACTCGGTCCCTCCGTAGGCCAAGACACGTTCTTGGAGACCCGGATGACCTACTCACCACCGCAAACCCGGAGGTGACGGCATCCATTCATTAACTATCTCGTCACACAGAGAAAACACTATACAGATACACCGACTCCGCCGGCGGAGTCGATGAACCTTTCCGCCTCAAAGCGTTACCCTCGGTATCGCCTTCGGCCATTCCTATACTCCCCCATCAAATGGCAACAGCCCAAGCCGAGCTCCGTACCAAAGGTGCCCTTGCGCTTGTTGCTTAAAAAAACAATTATTGGGCTCGTGCCTTCAGCGCCAGCCAGGTCCGCGCAAAGCTGCCGCCCAGGTTCAGAACCTGGCCTTTCAGTTCGCGCTTGCCTTTCGGACACAACGGACGTGTTGTAGTTATTGTGGTGCTAGTTATACTTATACTTATAGTTATAGACATTGTAGGGTGACATATTAGCTGTATTGATTATTTGATTTCGTTAAAATGATGTTATAACGAAGTAAACGTTTTAATTATATTAGTCTCATTTTTTTAATAAGTTTAGAGGGTAATTTGTTAGATAAGATATAATGTTATGGGAGTTGACATCCCAATTGACTTTTTTTTTATTTGCTAAAACCACCTCTGTATTGTTATTAAGGTTTGCAAAAGGGGTAAATAAGATTGATGTTTCAAAAATGTGTGAAAACGTGAAATATTATATGACAGGCACAGCAGATTTCAAAATGTTATTGTTTTTGACTTAATAACCCCGGTTGTAAGATGTTGCAAAAGATGATCATCAAGTCTTGCAAGAAAGTGACGTGAGGGTATTCGAAATCGCAGTCTGGTTTATTTATTTTTTGTTTTTCACTCAATAGGGTTGCCGAATTAAGGGAGTCGTTAAAATCCAAGAATAATACTTTCGGGGTGTCATGCGAGGGCTTTGACTGCGCATATTCCACATCAGCAGCACATCATTGTCCACCGAATTATGGAAATAACTTTCTCCAAAACTGTAAGGTTTAGCCATAATCACCACGGTTGGCAGACAGGTCGGTGACCTCAGTTAATGTTTTCTTTACACACAGAAGAAAGCTGCTTCCTTTTTATCGAAGCCCCTCGGTTGACTTCACGACATCCGTCCGTATAATAATGGCAGCTGAAATGTTAAAATTCGGTATTCTCTAACCTAATCTAGCCGTTGCCCAACAACAAACGGAGTGGCTTTCCCGTCCGAAATACAAAACAAGGGGGTGAGGCATCTCGCAGACGTGGCCTACACCTTCACAATAACATTCTAAAACAATACACCCTCGGGAGGAGAAACAAACAAACTACAAACTAAACTCTCAACCTCGAATCTCCTAAGAGGGTGGAACGGTACGGGATAAAATACAAACAGTACTGGGAGATGATGAATTTCATTGACTTTGTGAGTTTATTGAGCTAAAGGAGTTTTCTCACGGAAACTTTGCTGGTAGCCGTAAAGTTCGGCCGCAACTTCTGAACATAACAGTAATAGGTTCTCATCTAAAAAAATAAATAGATGGAATTTATTCACATAAAAAAATTACACAAAATTATCAGTTAGCCTATTTTGGGGTTTGATTAAATACTAGGTGCCAAATGTCATGTCGGAGAGCGTTTTGAAACGCTTAATATGTCTTGTAGGATATTTTGTTAAGGGGAGTTGACTTCACAATTACCTTGTTATTTTATTTTCTGAACCCACCCCTGTATTTACAATAAGGGTTGCAAAAGGAATGAATAAGATTGAAGTCTTGAGAAAATGTGTGAAAACTTGAAATATCATTTGAAATGGGGGTTGTGACGTAGATTTCAAAATTAGTTGATTTTTGCCACCTGGCAAAAAGGGATGGTTTTTAAAGATGAAGGGTCAAAGGAAGACCTTCAGGTATTGTAAGATTAGAGAAGGTATTCGAAATTTCATTAAAACTGGTCTATTTATGTTTTGTAATTCATTCAATGGGGTTGCCAAACCAAATCGAAAAAATCCAAGATTTACTTTTTGGATGTCACGTCATCTAGCCAGGCCAACAAAATTGTATCATATTACTCATTAAAGTCGGTTTTATTTTTAGTTTTTAGAACGTAAATATTTATTTTAGTAAGGGGTGACTTTTTTTTACCCACCTACTATAACGTACAGTCGGTGGTTTGGTTCTTTGCTCTCATTATAGCTTTGCATACAATAAGAGTTAAGAGCAACAAGAGAGAGCCTCGAACACTCAACTGAATAAAGAGAGATTGAGAAAAGGAGTGCTTAAGTAAGGTAAGTAAGGTGTAATCAAATTACACTTTTATAGTTTCTTAATTGTGTTCTATATTCTATTTGGAAAATTATATCCGTGGTTAAATACCTAACTCAAAGCAGACATCACGAGATCTCAGTTCGGGGCAGACGACTAACTACTATTATCGTTTCTTATTATAAGCAATCTTGAAATGAAAACGAAATACCTGAAATACCTGTCGGTACATTACTTTCAGATTGTCAGAAAAGTATTTATTTCCATTTCCATTTGCTTGAAATTACAAAGTGGTATTTCCTAGATAGTACAAATAACTTGCACAGTTGCTCTGTGTGGTCCAAATGGTCGATCCTCCGATTCCTATGATTGTGTTCGTTCCACTCATGCCTGCTTGGTGTCGATAAAGGCTTACAACGTATTAAATACCAGCTTATTGAGTATTTTATCGACAATTTACATAAGCCAACAAATAAGGAGACCCCTGCCTCGCCTCAAATGAGATTTGGAATCGATCTGTCTCGCTAGGGGTGGCTTCTTCAGGATTCTAGCAAATGTTTTGATTCTCTCTCGTGAGGTGAGGAGTTAACGGTCATTTGATTGCCTTTCATGAATGTAGTATTCGTCTCACAAGGTGCTGTTCTTGCTTCTTCATGATACAGCATTTTTTTTTTCTTGTATGACGAGGAAGCATTTGGCCTTCATTTCACCTGATTACAAGTTGAGATAAGACCGAAGGTGGAGGCGCACTTCACCCGGAATCCTCAACAAACTGAGAAACTGGTTATCTTATCTGTAAATGAGGTTTGAACCTATAATTGAGGTGGCACTTGGCCTTCGTGTGTGCTTGTTTATGTATTAATTGTTATGTTGAACCAACAAGGTGTACACCTTGTTGGTTCAACATATAAATCAATAAATGCCGGAACACAACAATTTTAGAATTGTTTTTATGTCGACAGAATTAGGTAAGATGGTGGTAGCTAGCCAAGTGGACCCAAATAAAGTCCTACCACCAACCAACCAAGCACAATATATTGTATTCCTCATGGGGATCGAACTCGGGATCCCTGGATCTGAAATCGGTGGGTTGAACGTGAACGCAGTTAAACAATGGGACGGTTAGAGTTATCTCATCACATAACGATAAGTACCTACCGCTTTCTTAAATATACTACGAGTAGTAGTTCGCCCCGAACTGAGATCTCGTGATGTCTCGTTTCATTAAGATATAAACCACGAAGATTATTTCTCAAACAAACATGATTAACAAACGATCAAAGTGTGCTTTCATTACACCTTACTTACCTTACTTAAGCACTCTTTTTCTCAATCTCAATCTTTAAGCACATGAGTATCCGAAGCTGTCTCTTGTTTTTTTTTCGATGGGTCGGCTCTTGACCACGAAACTTACAAAGGCAAGAATGAGATCTACGATGGAGCGAGCTTACCCAGAAAGTGCCCATTAACTCTCTTCTTGAAGACATTAGATAATTAGATTAAATAAGATAATTACTTTATTTACAAATGTTTACAATATATTTATGTTTCAAAATATAACAGATTACAAATGGATCCCGCACTAGGGCTAGCCTGTGCTGCGGGCATCCGAGATAGATTGATTGACAGTTTGAGAAATTAGACACTTGTAAATTGGATATATAAATTTTGAAACTTAGAGTTAGAAAAACATACGCTGGGAGCTTATTCCAAGTTCTTGCAGTGCGCACAATAAAAATATTCTTGAAAGCGTTTAGTTCTTATGCGTGGGATATCAACCAGATGGAGATGATAATAGGCTGTGCGTCTGAAATTTCTATTGAAGAACTGCGAAGGCGGTATAAGGTCGTGAAGGTCCTGAGCACACTCACCGAAGTACAATCTGTGAAACACCGACAGACACGCAACCTTGCGTACTCTTTTCCTATGAACCTGTTGGCTCTGTGCTCCACCGAGTCAAGCCCGGCAAGTCCTCTCCCCGGGTGGACCGGGTGCGCGATCTTGGCCTTCTCATGGTGCCCGAGCTACCTTTTCCTATGAACCTGTTGGCTCTGTGCTCCACCGAGTCAAGCCCGGCAAGTCCTCTCCCCGGGTGGACCGGGTGCGCGATCTTGGCCTTCTCATGGTGCCCGAGCTACCTTTTCCTATGAACCTGTTGGCTCTGTGCTCCACCGAGTCAAGCCCGGCAAGTCCTCTCCCCGGGTGGACCGGGTGCGCGATCTTGGCCTTCTCATGGTGCCCGAGCTACCTTTTCCTATGAACCTGTTGGCTCTGTGCTCCACCGAGTCAAGCCCGGCAAGTCCTCTCCCCGGGTGGACCGGGTGCGCGATCTTGGCCTTCTCATGGTGCCCGAGCTACCTTTTCCTATGAACCTGTTGGCTCTGTGCTCCACCGAGTCAAGCCCGGCAAGTCCTCTCCCCGGGTGGACCGGGTGCGCGATCTTGGCCTCCTCATGGTGCCCGAGCTATATTTTCGCCAGCACATTATAAGCACTTTTGGCAAAGCTTTTAGAAATTTAGGTTTCATGTTGAGGCAGAGTACAAATTTTAATAACGATAATAATATTGTTGTTTAAATACTATACAATGCGTTGGTCATTTAGGAACAAATGCCATAATATGGAATCCCAACGAATGTAACTACAAACTCATGATAGAAAAAAATCTAAATAAGTTTGCACGTTTTTTGTACTTAAAGGAATATATAGTATACCCTTTCTACCCTTTAATGTACCCAAGCCTGTTCGTGTTAGGTATGGTAGGATATTGTCGAGTGTCTGTCAGGAGACAAGTGGCATTGGTCAAGTACGTGGTGAGAGTACTGCGTGGCCTCGTCCACCATCCGGAGGTACTGGAGCTGCTGCGGCTGTGCGCGCCCCCCGACATTGTAGGTGCGCGCCGTCGGCCCCCCATGCTTAGTATACCTGCAGCTAGAACTAACCTTCTCAAGTTTTTACCACTATCTAGCGCCATTAGATTAATTCATAATTTTCTCTAGATAATAATGTTGATATTTTTGACCATAGCCTGCCGAAAGTCATACTTATGGCACAACTTTTGTTTGTAGCTTCTGTTTGAAATTTAGGTAAAATTTATATTATAAAATTAAGTAGTAATTAAGTTATTCTGTTAATTCAGCACCGGTTTAGGTTAAGTATCTGTTATGGTGTTGTAATTGGTTTTAAATAAATAAAAAATAAAATAAATAAAGTTGATATTTGGCTGAACCATCCCAAAGGTGGCTGCAGTACTCCATACAGGATCGAACTTGAGCTTTATATAAAGTCAAAAGTTGACCAGATATTAAATATCGCTTGAATTCAAATTCAAATTCAAATTCAAATTATTTATTGCACTTATGTTGTTTTAAGATGCCCACCTTTTTGGTCTTTAGAATCGATGCAGGTGCCACAGTTGAGGCTAACCGTCAATATGATAGTAATAAATACCCCTTACTTAAATGAAATATAGGTTAATGTCGTTTTGAAAAATGCTCTCAAAACTATTGCCTTATTAGTCGTAACTTCAAAATCTACCCTTAATAATCTAACCTACGCCTACGGATGTCTTAAAGTCAACCAAGGGGCTACAACAAAAAAGCAACAGCTTATTTCTAGTATATAAACTAAACTTTAACTGAGCGCACCCATATGTCTGCCAAGCGTGGTGTTTATGGCCAAACTTTACAGTTTTAGAGGTTATTTCCATATTGTGGTGGACAATCATTTGCTATTGATGTGAGATATGCGTAGTCAAACCCCTTGCATGACATTCTAAAAGTAATTCTTGGATTTTATCGACACCCTTGGTTTGACAACCCTATTGAGTGAATTACAATATATAATTAGACCAGTTTTCATGAGATTTCAAATACCCTGTCTTATCTTACGATGATCATCTTTTGCCCCTTAATTTTTAAAAACCACCCCTAATAATGGCACAAACTAGTTTTGAAATCTACAGTCTCAAATTCAGTCCCCATTTCAAATTATATTTCTTGAAATATTTAATTTCAATTTCAAATTTAATTATAATTTTACTACACATATTCAAGACTTCAATCGTATTCCCCTTTTGCAACCCTTACTGTTAATGCAGGGGTGGTTTCATCAAATTAAAAAACAAGTTAATTGTGAAGTCAACTTACTTTAACAGTATATCAAACAAGACATTACTAAGCGTTTTACATTCAAAGTGCACCTGGCTAGCTTCCACCATCTTACCTAATTCTGTCGCCGTAGCAACAATGTTTAAATTGTTGTGTTCCGGTACTCAGATGTAAGATAACCAGTTCCTAATAATCCTAAATAACGGTATGTTGAGGATTCCTGGTTAAGTGCGTCAGGTGAGATGAAGGCCAAGCACATCCCTGTAAACAATAAAAAATTACAATGGGTCAGCTCCTGACTTGCCTCTCTAGGCTTGCCTAGGTTTGCTTGCTTTACCAAGGATGAGGTCTACGATGGAGATCACTTTCCCAGAAGGCACTGGCTCTCCCGCGCGAACCGCTTGGCGACGGACTTCGGCGTCACCGCTAACTGAGGCCAACGGTTCCGTTGCCCGGATTGGATCACGAGGAGGTAGTTCCCACCTTCCCCGGAAATGGATGATTGATGGCTCACACCTTACATCACACTCCACAGTTAGGTTTTTGGCACATGCCGCGGAACATACTCGTATAACGAAACCAGTCACAGAGTATCTCCAACTAGCAGCTGTACATGTGCGGTGGCTGTGAGCTTGTGAGCTAGTGAGCTAGTGCCGTGTTACTGAACTTTATATACCATTTCCGACAGCTTGGGAACCCAATTAGCAATATCATCCGGTTGTAGAAAGCGACGGGAGCGAAGTGGCGATAACCACTGTACAGCTAACGTGCTGCAAATTACTGTTTAATTTACTTAAACTGCTTGCGTCTCGAGGATAAGTGCTGATTCCACAAATTGGCTATGAGGTGCCCTTTGTTTCGCTAACGAGCCCGGATTTGCGATGAGATTTGTTCGTATTGCTGCTTTGATCTCATCGCGTACACATCTGCGCAGGTTATGGCAGCAAGATGTGGTTATGGCAAAGATACTGCTTTGCTCCGATAAATGCAATCCAAGGAATCGGGTAATATTTCTTGTTAAATTATTGAACCAAACGGTTTGTCGCTTAGAGTCGCAACGTTGAGCTTTTTTATTAATTTTTTTAGGCGTTATTTGTATTCTGTTCTATTTTTTTTGTTTGTCAAACGAAGCTCCAATGTTAGATACTAAAACAATCTAAAGTAAACGCAGTTGAATTTATTCGCTATTGAAAGCCAATTGAAGTGAAGACAGGCTTGGTAAGAGTTTCTCAAATGAAACCTGATAGAACATCCGCTTCAATAGCTTGTATTGTGTCTGGGAAACAACGAAACAAGCCAAGGTACGGATTCTGGAGCTGAGCTACGCTTAGTGACTACCTCTATAGGCAATGGTCAATTGTGTACCTACCACATTTAGTGCTACTGAAAGTTTGGAGCTTATTCTTAGCCGACTTCAAAAAAATGTTACTTTACTTGACTTCTCCGCATATTCGCAATACATTTTAATAATTCTTGTTATGTTTGGTTCGCCATACTTTCGAAGTGGTCCCATAGGCTTTCATCAAAATCGGAGCAGTAGTTTGATTTTTATATCAAAATAACTGGAAAAAGTATGTCATCCAAGTAAACGAAATTGCGTATTTTGCTTTCCTGAGGTGTTTGCTGAACTGCTTACCTTTCAGTATCATCATAATAATTATCAGGGTTTTGTCATAATCACCATTCTTGGCAGGCGTGTTGTTGATAGCAGTAATGATGATATGCATCTGCTACTGAACTGCCCGCCTTCCGGTAGGTCTAGGGGTCATCATCAGATGACGATGTTCACCGAAAATCCGTAAAAAAACAATTTAACCTAGTATTGTTTGGGCTTAGTGGCATTTTCTTATGATGCATTCTGGCTATAAACGCTGTATACTTGTATCATCATCATCATTATCATTATAGCCCATCAAAGTCTACTGAATAGGACATGGGCCTCCCCCAATACTAAAGAAAGCAATAGAGGGTTCTTGGCCATAACCACCACGCTTGACAGGCGTGTTGGTGATTGCAGTAATGAGAGGTACTTGTACTCTTTTTTTGTAAATACATATTTTCATTCTTTCTTTCTTCATGTGCACTATGTAACAGTTATGGTATCATACTTTACGAGCCGCCGCTATAGGCGTCTAACATAACCCATTAACGACTACTAGCATTACCATAGAACTCTGAAAATATAAAAACTCTTAAATAGGTAGGTTTTACAACAAAAAAAAGCTAAAAGTAAACCTTTTTTGGAAAAAATGGAACTGACTTCACCACTAAAAACTTTAAAATAATTCTATGAACTTATTAATATATTAATTTGAAGGCGGTGCCATACAATAAACATGTTGTTGTGCTTGGCAATTCGGCACCAACTTCAAATTATATTAACTTACCCTAAAATTTATTTTTAAAGTTTTTAGTGGTGAAATCGGTTCAATTTTTTTTTAATGTTTATTGTATTTGTTTACGGTGGGTCAGCTCTCTGGTAAACCTTGAAGTTTGCCTGGGCAAGGAATTCAGTTAGAGTCAAACGTTAGCAGAGAAACTATTATCTCAGTTCGCCCTGAACTGAGATTTCCTGATGTTTGGTAACACGTTTTTGTTATTTAACATTAAGATTTTTTCTCAAAAATAATGTAAATAGCACTACGGTAAAAGTGTGCTTTCATTACAATTTACACTAACAACACTTTTTCTTAGTCTTCAGAGTGGTCAAAGCCATATCTCGTAGCTAACTCTCATTCTATGCAAAGTCAGAATGAGAGCAAAGCAACAGAATATCAACCGTATGTCATAGTGGATGGGCACTGGCCATACACAGAACACGAACCGTATGTCATAGTGGATGGGCACTGGCAATACACAGAACACCAACCGTATGTCATAGAGGATGGGCACTGGCCATACACAGAACACCAACCGTATGTCATAGAGGATGGGCACTGGCCATACACAGAACACCAACCGTATGTCATAGAGGATGGGCACTGGCCATACACAGAACACCAACCGTATGTCATAGAGGATGGGCACTGGCCATACACAGAACACCAACCGTATGTCATAGAGGATGGGCACTGGCCATACACAGAACACCAACCGTATGTCATAGAGGATGGGCACTGGCCATACACAGAACACCAACCGTATGTCATAGAGGATGGGCACTGGCCATACACAGAACACCAACCGTATGTCATAGAGGATGGGCACTGGCCATACACAGAACACCAACCGTATGTCATAGAGGATGGGCACTGGCCATACACAGAACTCCAACCGTATGTCATAGTGGATGGTCACTGGGCATACACAGAACTCCAACCGTATGTAACAGTGGATGGGCACACACCTACACCATAAACAATTAGCTTTGAAAGAATTGGATACATTCCCCAATTGTCAGATCACACAACTCACTATAGGTAGGTATGTCAGTTACTTGACTGCGCCGTCTAGACGCTACATGACTCGTGTATTATCCCGTAAATATCACAAACGACAGTTCAGATTGCCTCCTAAAAAAGAAAAGCGGCAAATCCTATCGGAATCCGATAATTATCGCCAGCCGTTAATCAAAAGTAAATGCCACCATTTTGTTTTCATATTATAGGCTAGCTTAAACCCGCGACATCGTCTGCGTAATGATTATTTTTAAAACAGGCGAGGAGAAGGACTGGGATTTAAAAATCTAGAAAATATCACGTTTCACGAAGAGACCTACACAGGCTGCAATTGTCAGTAAAGCAAAGTGCGAGTAGGAAACGCACACTGAGGGTTCCGAACCACATTCTAGCCAAAAAAAACTGTCATGTTTTTTATTATGTATTTATTAATTGACCTCATAGTAAGCACTATATTCACACCGAGTTTGATATAATTATGTAGGAAATAACAATTTATAAAAACGTTTATTGTATGGGAGCCCCTTTAATTTGACCCATTATTTTAGAAAATTTTTAAAAACCCTAAAACATGCCCTTGTTGATTTCATACGGGCAATCTGCATACAAATATTTAAGTGCTTATCATGTGTGGTTACAGATGTATGCAAACATTTCACTCCATAATTTGAATCCCATTATAAACCCCTTAGGGTTTGGATTTTCACAATTGCTATCTTAGCTGTCTACACACCAAGACAAACAATATCTCTCAGGCTATTGGTCTCTATATGGACATGACTAAAGCATTTGACCACGTTGACCATAATCTTCTACTTGATAAATTAGAGAGATTTTAGAGATAATGCCAACAATTTGATAAGGTCATATTTGTCAATTTACAGTGTTTAAACGCATAAACGAATGAATTAAATGTTAGGAAAATCGTACCTGATTAGTAAAAGTGTATATAAACTGTGCCATTATTGTCGGCGTAACGTACCGCCGCCGCCGGTTCTGCTACGTGACCACTCATCTCTGGATTTGGAGTCGTTAGCCTGACTTGCATACGATACCTGAGCTGCTAATTATTACCAAATATCCAGGGGTAGTACCTATATTATTTTTCAATTAAACATTCTAACAACATACTTTTACATTCACAACATTACCCACATGACTCATGTATATGAGTCACTAACCCGACACACACACAGGCACTGATGTGCTCGTATAACTTGACAGTGTAGTACTCAATCTGCCTCATACAGAATAAAAGTACTAAGACACAGCATAAACTAACATTATAACCTTATAAGTACTTTGTTTACATCCAATAGCTGTAATTGACAACTTGTTTATCCGATCTATCACTGGATTTATGAGATAATTGCAAAGAATCCATAACGTAATACTTACTTGCTGTACCTATACAGACTTTATTTACCTACTTAGAAACCTACAATTGATGAATGATTTGTGTACATTATGTAAAACATTGTTGTCTCCATCATTAATTGCTAAAGGTTAACATAGCTACATAATCTGAGATTATATTTGAGGTAGGTACCTACCAAATATATAACTATGTACAATATAAAGGCAGTGTAATATCCCTCATCCAGAGCTAAGCAGGTCCTATCTAGGCACATCTGCAAGTGTAAAATACTTTTATTTTTTAGTTCTCTTCCCCTTATAACTAAATTCCCAAATTTTCTCAACTTACCTTTGTTTAAATCCCTAACTATTTAAATTTAAATCTTATCTACCACCATTTTCTATATCAATCTGTAATTATAAACTAACTCACACTTGCTTACCACTGTGTTCCAGAAAAACAACAATGCCTTTGACCCGGAGGCAATGTGATGTGCAGACCAAGCTAATGGCAGCCAAGTCGGAGCTAACTGAGCTCACTGAGGCCCATAAGCAGCTTCTTCAAGAGCAGGATGAGAGTGAGGCTGAGATGTTGGTGATTCTCGGCCAGAACAAGACTCTCAAGAGACAACTTGCAGATTTGCAAAGCAAATATGAAGGCTTAGTGGTTGATCATGACCGCATTCAGTCTATGCTGAGTTCAGTGGACAACTGTTATGAAACTTATGAACTAGTGCTTCAGCAAAATAAAGACCTATAGCAAGAATTAAATCAGTGCATATCTAAAATTGACAATCTAGAATTAAGTCATAATAACATGCCCTCTGCAACCAACCTCAAAAGTCAGGATCTTCAGACAGAACTTCAAAACAGTGAGGTAGGCTTCTCTGTGATTGATCTCACCACACCAAACAGAATCTCCTCAATAAGAGGAAGTGATAAAATAAAAAAATATTTAAAATTAAGTAGCGTTATAAAAAAAACTGAAAAGTAATTTAAAAAAAGCGTTGCACAATTGAGTAAACAGAAATGTAATTTAACTCAGGAATCTTGCTACAGCTTACTTGGACGGAACTCCAAAAAAATAAAATACATGTCAGTCAAAATAGAAAGTTTGGAAAGGACTTTACATGAGTTGACAGTGAAATACCAAAAAGCTAAGCAATTCCACTGAAAATATTAAAAAAAGGAATAAAATTGTGGAAATGGTAAATAATGACAGTATTTATGTACAGATATGTAATAGTAGTTCACAGACCGACCCATGTACCATAGACCAGTCCGAGACTCATAGTATATCCCAGAGTGCTTCATCAGGACATGTGGGGTTCCACATAACATAGGGTGGTGGTTACCAATACCAGTAACTGCACAACCTGTTCCACCTGTAGTACTTTCTACACCGAATGTGCAGTTTGGACTTGCAAGTCTAGTACACAAAACACAGCCTCTGGTTAGGCACACTGAAACCTGTCGACAGACCCAGAAAACTGTGGTGTTTTCAGACCGCCTAGGATTAGGTATGGGTCAGTTGCTCAGTGATAGAATAGGAGACCAAGTGTTTACCAACTACTGCTTTCCAAACGCGTCAATCCATAAGTTGATAAAGACTATAAGTGAGACATCTTATGACAAATAAACCACATTAATAGTACAGTTATTTAATAGTAATGGGGTCAAGCGCTCTGATGTCACTTATTTAGTGGAAATATTGTTACAAAAAGTAGACTTAGGGTTGTCAAAATTGATTCTGTGTGCCTTCCCTTACTCCAAATTGTTATCTAAGGTCATCAATCTATGTTAATATTTTCAATATTAATATGATTTTAAACAATTTGACATTGTCATCATAGTGACGTTTTATATTTTGACACTAATATTTTTATTAGTGACTTTAGGTTAACGCAAGATACTATGTATCTTAGTAGACATAGTAGGTTAAGTATTGCTAAATTGTTATCATTTAATATTTGTAATAGCAGTTAGTCGCAGTACTAATGTGGGTGTTCGAACAGTATGGTCAGATGACAAACATTTAAACTGGTTAAGAAGACAGTGGGAAAGTCTTTTTTAAACTTAATAAAGACTTAATAAAGCCTTATAGTTTACATCTAGTCCATCAAAATATTCAAGGCCTTTCCAGCAAAAATTTAGAAGTTGAATTATTTTTAAGCGATATGAACATCAGTGTTATGGGCATCACTGAACACTTTGTATTGGAACAACAGTTACTGCCTCATTATAAGGATTACTGTATTGCTAGCGCATACAAGCGAAAGAATACCACTCAAGGTGGTTCTTTAATCATTGTAAAAAAATCTCTTAAATGTAAGGAACGTAAAGATATTGTGAAACTCACCATTGAAGAAGTTATAGAACTGTCATGTGTTGAACTGGAGCGACACATTGTGGTTTGTGTCTATCGTCCCCCCCCCCCCCCCCCCGTGCAAACTACGTGCTATTTGAGTCCACTATGGAAAATGTTTTAAGCAAAATATTCAGTCATAATAAATCAATAATAGTGCTTGGGGACTTCAATATTGATATCCCTAATAATCCTTTAACCGAAAAAAATATTAACTTATTTAAATGTTTCAACTTGAGGCACCAATTCAATAAACCAACTAGGGTAACTCTTACAACTGCCACTTGTATTGATAATATATATTGTAGTGATGACTTCAAAAATATATGTTTAAAAAATTTATTCGGAATATTATGGTCAGATTGTTATTTTTGATTGCAATTCAAAACAGGAGCTTCCGGAAATCACTTACAGGCCAATCACCGAATTTCGCATCATGAAATTTCAAACTAACATTGGTTCCATGCTTAAATGATCCGAACAAACTTTGTAACATATTTTCTAACATAATACATACAGAACACGACAATATTTTCCACTACAAACGTGTAAAGGTAAATCTGGCTCTGTGTTTGCAGACTGAGCTATAGCCGGTATCTATCAGAGTAGGAATAGACTATATGAACTCTACGCAAAGAGAGAGTTAAGGCTACATGATCTACCATTTATTAGTTTCGTCAAAAAATACTCTAAAGTCTTTAAAAAGGTATGTCATTCAGCAAAATATTTGCAAATAAAAAGGAAAATAGAGAACTCAACAAATAAAATAAAGGCTACTTGGAAAATGATTAATAATGAAAACCAGTAAAACAAAACCTCTAAAAAAACCAATAGCTTTAAAAGTAGATGATACAATTTTGATTGATAATTTAAAAGTTGCTAATGAATTTAACCGTTTTTTCTCTAGCATACCTAATATAGTTACTCGGCCACTAAACTCATCTGTTGATTGTACGTTGGCTCTATTTGAAACTAGTGTTGAAAAGTGTCGTGTTTCCTTTAGTTTTAGACACGTCAACGCTGACTGTATTGTAAAAGCATTTAAGACAGTGAATATAAAAAAATCCGAAGACCTTTGGGGGATTTCCGTAAAGATATTAAGTACGATAGTAATTGGCCATGTCTGGCATACATATTCAATAGAAGCATCGACGAAATATTTTTTCCTGATCTTATGAAACATAGCAAACTGATCCCTTTATTAAAGTCTGGAGATGAAAAGGATCCAGCAAACTATCGTCCAATATCGATTCTGCCTGCATGTAGTAAAATATTTGAAAAACTGATTCTTATTCAGTTACAGTCACATTTTAACTGCAACAGGCTTTTGCATGAAAAAAAAATTGGGTTTACTAAAGGCCGTTCAACGACCGACGCTGGTTCTATGCTGTTGAAGTACGTCTTTAAAGCCTGGGAGGGAAAACAGGATGCCATTGGAGTATTCTGTGATCTATCTAGGGCTTTTGACTGCGTAGATCATGACACCCTGATCTCAAAGCTTAAACACTACGGCATCCAGAATCAGGCAACAAACCTCATGCATAGTTACCTATCAAATCGCATACAAAAAGTGGATATTATCGGTATCAGCTCTTCGGGAACCTCCACTAACATAGGTGTACACAAGGATCGATCTTAGGGCCTTTTCTGTTTCTAGTCTACGTCAATGATCTACCATCCTATGTAGGGGACCTATGTGACATTGTATTGTTTGCTGACGATACTTCATTAATATTTAGAGTCGATAGGGCTAAAGATAACTATGATTGTGTAAATGCTTCTCTAGCTAAAGTTCTTGATTGGTTTACAGTAAATAACCTCCTACTAAATGAGAAAAAACTAAAATGCATCTACTTCACCTTGCCTAATGTTCAAGTCAGCAATGCTAACATTATCTTAAATGGGGAAACACTTAACTTTATTGAAGCAACTACTTTATTAGGTTTAAATATTGATGCAAAGTTGCAATGGGGTATTTATTTTGAGTCATTAGCTAGCAGATTAAGCTCGGTTGCATACGCTGTACGTACAATAAGGCATCTTACTGATGAAGCTACGGCGAGGTTAGTTTATTTTAGTTACTTTCACAGTATTATGTCTTATGGCATATTTTTATGGGGAAGTGCAGCTGATATTGAAAGCATTTTTGGTGGCCCGATGTTGCTATACCAGTTGACAGCAAAATTATGATGTATGATATCAAACAAATATAGAAACGTTGTTCCAACACACTTAAATATATATTACTATTTTCTTTATTCACATTTTATTTTTATTATTTTTCAGGTTATTCGGTGTGATTATAATAATACATATTCTCTGAAATTTTGAACCTGCTACATGTGACCATTCAAAACATATTCCTCTTTAAAGGTTGTTTCCTTAAATATTTGACCCTCTAACCTTTAGTTTGAATATTCTAAAAAACCTTTGAATATACCATGGCTTATTTCAGATGGGTAATCTACATACGAATTTTCAAGCTTCTATCTCTAAAAAAACACAGGGTCACACGGCATACATGTACGGTTTCGGAGAGCCCTAATTTGAACCCCTTGGGGTGTGAATTTTCAAAATACCTTTCGAAGTGAGCGTTTGCACAACAAGACAAACATACCCTCAAAATTGTATCTAGGACCAGTGGTCTAGGCTGTGCGTTGATATATCAGTCAGTCAAGACTTTGAAATATATAAGAGCTTATGCCTGGACTTCATGCGCGTAATGGTTTTTAACATTGGCGTAAAGATAGATAGACTGGGATTTCGAAATATAGAAAAAATCAAGCTTCCAGAGGCTATGCTAGGCTTAAATTGTCAGACCAGACAAGTGCGGTTCTGTCACTCACATCGAGGGCCCAACCCACATTTATAGGCAAATAATTTTGGTTTTATATAAGGTGTAATAAAAACACACTTTTATCGTTCGTAAAAACGTCACAAGATCTCAGTTCGGGGCGAACTACTAATAGAAATAAGACATCCCGAGATCTCAGTTTCGGGCGAACTAATAATATAAACAAGACATTCCAAAATCTCAGTTTAGGGCGAACTACTAATAGAAACAAGTCATCCTGAGATCTCAGTTCAGGGCGAACTACAAATAGAAACAAGACATCCCAAGATCTCAGTTCGGGGCCAATTACTAATAGAAACAAGACATCCCAAGATCTCAGTTCGGGGCCAACTACTAATAGAAACAAGACATCACGAGGTCTCAGTTCGGCGCGAACTACTAATAGAAACAAGACATCTCGAGATCTCAGTTCGGGGCGAACTACTAATAGAAACAAGACATCCCGAGGTCTCAGTTCGGGGCCAACTACTAATAGAAACAAGACATTACGAGGTCTCAGTTCGGCGCGAACTACTAATAGAAACAAGTCATCCTGAGATCTCAGTTCGGGGCGAACTACTAATAGAAACAAGACATCCCGAGATCTCAGTTCGGGGCGAACTACTTACTAGTATTATATGAAATCACCCATGATGATAGTGTGATCATGGAGAGGAAAAAATTGCTCGAGTAACTCTTCAAAAGATGCAAAGTAATTTATGTGCAAAGAAGGTGGATAAAATACACCTAAAAGTACCTTTTGGTGGGAAAGAGTTGCTTGAATGAACAGATGTTCAGCGCCAGTAGAGGAAGGCTGTGCGGACATGGAGAGAATGGTGAAAGGAATGTACGAGCGAAGGTATATAGCAACACCACCCGCACGCACATCTTGACCGTTAGATTTTTTGTAAAAACGATCGTTATAAATTAGCTGAAAGCCTGGCAGAGTGTATGGAGTTGAGGGTAAACAAGGTTTCAACCAGGATTCGCTTATCAGAACGGCATGCATTGTTTTTAAATGAAACGAGGTCAGCATATCCGTAAAATGTCCCGGAACACTTTGGGCATTAATGTGGACGACGTTAAAGTTCTTACAAACATCAATAAAAGTGGAATGCAAAATATCATTAAGTGATGCAATGCTGCTAAAACTATCATTATCTGTTTTAGACGATGAACACGAAACAAAATCATCAGTATCTGTATCGCTATGCATGCGACTGCGGTGACGCGCTGTCAGTAGTGCTGCGCGAAGATGTCTCTCTGTATAGTAGCTATGGTAGCTTGTAGACGGGGTGGGTACGCGAATCTCTTTCAGTATAGTAGCTTCTCTGAAGGCTCGGCTATAGAAGTTACAGTGAATCGAAGAGCAACGGGCAACGAATGCCTTGGGGTACCACGGTACTGCCCTGGAGTTAGTTGAATGCAGGCAGCGTGGCACTTCGGAGCGGCGGCGATGCAGACACGTGGCACTGCGGAGCGGCGGCTACGCAGACACGCGGCACTGCGTCAGGACTGGCACGTGGCTCAGCATAGAGGCGGCGACGGCGGACAACAGCGTCCGCACGTGGCGCAGAGGTAGGACCGCGGTAGTTGCGAGTAGGCTCACGTCTCGTCAGCACGAGACGGCGAGCGCGCGTGGTAGACGCGTAGATAGCAATAATAATAAAATAAATAATAAGCATTGTAAAACCAATAATAGGCGTTATAGCGCCTGAATTAGCTTTTATTTTCAATGAATGCATCGACTGCGGCGTGTTCCCTAATTTAATGAAATATAGTAAAATAACTCCTCTTTTTAAATCTGGTAACAGTTCTGATCCAACAAATTTTAGGCCGATATCAGTACTACCGACATTTAGTAAAATCTTTGAGAAGATTATTCTTACACAGTTACATAGTCATTTTTATGCTAACGCCCTATTTCAGGACAAACAATTTGGATTTACAAGAGGTCGCTCAACTGCTGATGCCGGTATTAGTTTAGTATCGCATATTTTCGAAGCCTGGGAGAAATCACATGATGCGTTGGGAGTCTTTTGTGATTTGTCGAAAGCTTTTGACTGCATGCACATGTGAAACACTGATTATGACATTAGACCACTATGGTATCAAGGTTGTTGCACGGGACTTACTCACGTCTAACTTATGTGATCGCATACAGCATGTCGACGTGAACGGCCAGCGTTCATCAGGATCTTTGGTTACCATGGGTGTGCCGCAGGGTTCTATATTGGGACCTTTCTTGTTTTTAGTATATATTAATGATCTGCCCCAAATAATTGATATCTGACTGATTCCTTTGTACTTAGTTAGTTTAATTTATTGAATAAATGTAAATTCTCACATGTATGTACTTATGGACTAAAAAAAAAAAAAAATTGAAGATGACCATGAGATTGTTCTGTTTGCAGATGATACGTCACTTCTATTTAGATTGAAGCGACAAATGACTAACTTTGACAACGTAAACAATGCAATCTCAAAAATTGTTAACTGGTTTAATGTAAATAACTTAGTACTAAATCAGAAAAAGACCAAATGTATTCGATTTATTTTACCAAATGTAACTGAAGTTGAAGCTAATGTAAAAGTTAAAGAGGAAAACATAGAATTAGTCAAAACCACTGTATTTTTGGGATTAACTTTAGATAATAAACTTCAATGGGGCATAAGCTTATTTGACAAAAACTGTGATAAACATAATTATAATACTAGAAATAAGAATAAACTCGCTGTTCCCACAACTAGGCTCCATAAGGTTAATAAATCGTTCATAGGGCAAAGTGTACGCTTTTATAATAAATTGCCAAGTGATGTGCTAAGCTTGTCAAATAATAAATTCAAAAATTTTGTAAAACAAAAGCTATCCAGGAAAGCTTATTATAAAATTTCAGATTACCTAGAAGATAAGAAAGCCTGGCATTAAAAAAATGAATTTGCTCCAGTGAATAAATTGTAATTAGTATTAGATAATTTTAAGCTATTGTAATGGATCATGAAAAAAAATAACTAGCCCGAGGTTCTTGCCTTTCTCCTTGTGTGCTGGTCGCGATTCCGAACAGGCGGTAGATTTGACGTTTCAAAGTGATCCTAAAAAATCTTACTGAATAAATATATTTGACTTTGACTTTGACT